>CAICTM010000767.1:0-49481 GCA_903772945.1 Seminavis robusta
GAGAAAAGAGAGAGGAAATGCAGACATTGACTACCCTCCTTTGTACTCGAGTGAAACAGCCGAACAGAACGATTGGGGAAAACTTCTCCAAGGCCTCAAGTTAATTCAACAGACTTTGAATGACAGCTCATCCTCCATGCTGAGACGTTCGTATTATCCGATGGTGGGTTGAGGCGAGTTTTGCTGTTCATCCGACTATCGATCCCAACTGGAGGAGTGCTCAGTTTCGCCCGCGGTGCACCCATTGCTGTCTCTAGCAAGCAGAAGCCCAACGCTCGCAGCAGTACCGACGCCGAACTAATTGGAGCCGACGATGTTTTGAGTCCTTTGTTGTGGACAAGTTATTTCTGGAGGCTCAAGGTGTTGATGTTCAGAGAACATCCTTTATCAAGAAACAAGAGTGCTATCATTCTCGCTGAGAATGGTAAGAGCACGCCGGTAAGCTACTCGTGCTCTTAATGTGCTTTCTTCTTTATTCACGACCAGTGAAGCAGGGAAATGTACGAGTGGGTATTGTCCCACACAGGACATGCACGGGACTTTCTCACGAAGCCCCTCCAAGGTGCCTATTCCATGCGCATCGCGCTTTTATTATGGGGCATCCTCCTATTTAGTTTAGTTTTAATCGTTCCGTGGATCCATTAGGGACCACGGCAGGAGTGTGTTGGCCGGTCTAGATATTTAGCGGACCCGGATAAGAAAAAGACCGCACCACCGTAGGAATTTAAGGAAACTGGCATTCTCAGATCCAGACTTCAAAGCGACCAGCCAGAAAGATCACTTTTTCTTCTCAGCTCGCCCAAATCAACAAATTAACCTTGATATTACTAGTAGCTGCAGTGTTATTAGGCTGCGTTTCAACAGCTTTTTTGAGTTGGGCACTTACGTACCTTGGAAGGCCATTTCCATGAGGCCCAAAAGTGGCATCACCAAAACCCCCTTTCAACCACCACCACTCCATCGGGCCAAAATTGGACTTTGTGACTCCCAGGCTCGGCCAAGTTCCAATGCATCTCCAATGCCACACCGATGACAAGTCAATTGGTTGATTGTTGAATGGCATTGCCCTATAAGGAATTCGAAAACCAAACAGCACACAAACTAAGTCACCATGTTCGTCTTCAGCCTTGTAGTGGTTCTGTGGCTTCTTTTCTTACCTTCCGCGGAGGCTGGAAGAGGTCACACCCTCGAAGATCCTCGAAAGTTTGTATCAGCGGCATGTTCTCTGTTGTCGGCAGGGGATCCAGAGACCTTCTTTGGCAAGCAAAAGAGAGACAGAGGAGAACACCGTGAGCGAAAGAGGAAGTATGTCAATGACATCTTTAACCAGTTGGGGCCCCATTACGTCCGTAGAGCTTACCGAATGGAGCCAGGATCATTCTGGAAGCTGGTTCGCATGTTGACACCCTACCTCAATACCCAAACTAGGAAAGAAAAGAAGGAGAAGAGGGTTGGTCGCGGAGCAAAGAATGGCTTCATCCCTCTTCCAAGCCGTGTCAGTGCTGCCATCAGATACTTTGCTGGAGGCGCCGCGTATGATATTGCTGTTGTCCACGGGATTGGTCATACGGAAGTCTTTCGTTGTGTTTGGAGAGTTGTGGATGCAGTAAACAAGTGTCCGCAGCTTGATTTCTCATACCCAACGGAGCATGCAAAGCAGCAGAAGATTGCAGATGACTTCAAGACAGTGAGCCGCGGTTACTTTGGTGGTTGCGCAGGTGCCATTGATGGAATCCTGATCTGGACGGAGAAACCAAGTGCAGAGAGTTGTGAGATGGCAGAGTGTGGACCAAAGAAATTCTTCTGTGGCAGAAAGAAGAAGTTTGGATTGAACATGCAAGGGACATGCGACGCCCACAGAAGGTTCCTGGACATTTGCATCGCCCACCCAGCATCCACATCCGATTACCTTGCCTGGACATCATCTCCGTTGTTCCACAAGATGGAGAGGAACAACTTTTTGAAGAAAGGTCTTTGTCTTTTCGGGGACAACGCATACGTCAATACACCGTACATGGCCACTCCATACAAAGCTGTTGGAACTGGATGGAAGGATGCATACAATTTCTTTCACTCCAATGTTCGAATCACCATCGAATGTGCATTCGGTATGTTGGTGAGACGTTGGGGGATCTTGCTTCGCCCTTTTCCTTCTGCAATTTCCATCGCCAAAGTGTCAGCCATGGTTCGTTGCCTTTGTCGCTTGCACAACTTCTGCATCAATGAACGTTTGGAGAGAGAGCAAGGTGGACAGCCAACAATTTCGCCAGTGGAAGAATCTTCGAAGGATGTTGCTGAACGATTGGCTGCTGATGACTTGAATATTGTGGTGGAGGGCGGTGGTGTGGCTACTGGGAACGTTGGCGATGACTACCGTCCAGAGATCCTCCTCCATGGTGGCGAGCACTTCGATGATGTCAGTTACTGGACGCGCACTTCTAGAAAATCCCATGGCGATATTCTTCCTCGCGAAAAGATGCTTTCGATTGTTGTGGAGAATGGCTTGAAGCGACCAACTCCTCGTGGCTGGATTGGAAAGACCCCTGCCGGCTCCAAATACTCGTCTTAGTTGCCCTAGAATAAAGATACCATAACACATGATCGCCATTATCAATGTTCTGTATATTGCATTTGCCAGCCGAACTCTGGAACCGTCCCCAACTGATCGCCAAAGTCCAAAAAGAGCGAAACGTATCAATCCAGAAGGATCCAAATGGCGATTGGTGCGGCGAAGACGAGTGTCGACATCTATATCTCTGACTCTCTTTGTTAAATCCAGTACTTATTGTAGTCTTAAGCTAGAACGATCCTCCATCGCGAGCAATCAACTCCAACGGCCTGCACGTACACGACACAAGAGAGAGAGGAATCGACTCCTCCTCCACCACTCGCAAACTCTGACATCAATCAATCTCCTTCCTCTACTTCTTCTTGCTGTTCGACAATGGTGCCCTTCTTTTTCTTCTTCTTCCTGGATGGTTTGTCAGCGCTGTCCTCCTCTTCCATGGCCTCCTTCGCCATTTGATGAATGGTATCCTGGATGATTTCGATCTGTTCCGACAAAGTTGCAATCCTCCCAAGATAGATTTCGTGGATTTTGGATCCTTCGGTAGTGTCCAACAACTTGATGGTGTACTCCATTTCTTTATCCTGAGTCTCGCGGAGTTCCTTCACAAGTGCCGCACGCGACATGCAAGTCATGGCAAGGCCCATCTTGGCACGGAAGAATGCCAGCTGCCTTTCATCTGCACGGCGCTTTCGAGAAGAAGCAGTGACTGCATCGGTAGTTGAAACAGAAGGACACGTCTCCGAATCAGCACAAGAGCTTTCGGCAATCACATGAAGCACATTCTTGAGGATCTCTTCCTGGTCGGCCACATGCCACAGATACAAGATGTGTTCCTTGGTTTGGGAATCCATGAAGTTGGCTCGGTTGTCACCACACTCCATGACATCATCATCCATGTGACCGAAGTCATCGTCGCCTTGGTGCCTCTGGCCAAACCCGTTTCCACTGAGTTCCCAGCGAGAGATCATTTTGATCAGCTTTGCACGACAGTCACCCCAGCGGCGCTTGACATCTTCCGGAGTCACTTTTCCTGGCATCTTGTGGAAAGAACAATCGAGACATTCTGAAAAGGTAGAGTGCAATTCAGGTAAGACACGGGAGAGAACAACCTTGCCGTCATCATTGAACAAACGGGCACAAGCCTCGTAAACGTTCTCTGGCCTTTCAACTGAATTCCTAGCATCAAGCTCATCCCTTCCTCCGATGTCATTCATATTAGTGAACTTGTCTCTGATGGATTCATCCAACATGCATTCAATCAAGCGAATGTATGGCTCGGTATAGTTCCATGGGCTTGCTCTTTCTTTCTCCTTCTCATCCTTCTCATTCTGCGCCTTCAATACCAGGTCGTACAACTTCCTCTCTTCAGCGATGATGAATGCCCTGTCGGATCCATTCCCAACTGGATTGGCCTGAAGCCAGGCCATGCACTTCTTTTTGTCCCAGTTCCTTGGGGATGGATGCTTCTCGTTGGGTTTGTCCACGATGCAACGGCGCTTGATCTCATCGGTTAGATGCTTCTGCGTTGGAACCACCTTCTTGCGGAATTTCATTGATGCGTATGGTTCCTCATCAGTATTTCCAACCTCGCGGAAGTCTGATGTCTTGAGACCGATTCCCATTGCCATCAAATCAACAGCCTTCTCACCATTCTTCTTATAGAACCTTTCAGCTGGACCAGCATCCAGTTCAGCCATTTCCTGAGCAAGGGCATCTGCGTCCAAGTCAGAGAAGGAAAAAGAAGCGGGGTCAGTAGGAGATTTGGTAAGGGACATCTTGAATTCTTTTACTCTCAACAAGCAATAATGAGAGGATCACCAACATGCCGCATGCTCTCACAAGAAGACTTCTTTTCGTTGATTCAGAAGAAGGAAAAAGCAGGCATGATGCCTCAACGATCGCTCAACAGACAATGCCACTAACCGAACTTAGGCAACAGTTGGATGGGCTTCAAGCCAAACCGGTAAGCTGTGATGATGCGAGGCATGTTTCTATTTTATTATGCTATCCCGTCATTGACAACAAGCGCTCTCATCATTGTCATTGCTTTTGTCTACGTCTTTCGTCCATTTGGTTCATTCTTTTCCAGAATATTCCCAACCAAGACCCAGATTAGGGTTTCAACGCACCAATCAACCTGCACTTTGGACAATTGGGTTGGATTTTTGGCTGCGCAAACTGCTGGCTCCAGAGTTTGCTCAACTCCAAAATTGGACCTTGCGCAAAAGCCTCTTTTTGGGAGCATTCCTGCCACGTATGCAGCAAAAAGGCCCAAAAGTGGGAAAGTCGCCATCCCAAAATAGCTGTTGAAACGCAGCCTTAGACCCAACAGTATCTATGACTTCCCACCCAAACAACCTTCATCAGTAGACTCAGAACACTGGTGGATTTATGTCCTACCAACTCCAATTCAGTTTTTGCAATTCACCTAATGTAAACGAAGATGGAAGAGGTTTAACTTCAACCTCGTAAATAAGAAAAATCCCTTAGTTGCCCCTCAGTCACAGGATCCTTACAACAAACAGTCACTAATAACCCCGCCTTCCCCTCTCCAATAACCTACATAATCATACTCAGTAAACCCATCATATGAGTTCTCCATATGAATAAGTTTCTTTACTGAGTTGTAAAAGAGTGTAGCATCCCGTCTAGACTTGAATTTAACGACAAACCGCGTCTTATCCTCCATGTTAAGTCCTTAATAAACTATGACCAATAAACGCGACTTCGCCATGGCCTCCGCCCAAAGTTGTTATAGCCGCAATTGTAGTACCCACCCCCACTGTAGTACCCCCAACCAAAGTTGTTATACCTGCGACCAAAGGTATAATCAGGTCCAGGTAGTGGGTCAGATCCAGATAGTCCCCACTCTGATTGTAGAGGCGGTGCACTCCATTGCTTTGCATCACCTTCCGCATGTGTTTTTTCCGACGCCTCTTCATCAGAAGAACCCTCCAAATCTCCTGACTCCTCCGAAGTCTTTTTAGGCTGTGATTTATCCAGCTTAGCCTTTTTCGAAGGACGTTCCTTGCTTTTATCCTTATCTAATCTAACAAAAGTAGTCTCCTCCTCCGAAGTCCTCTTGGTATGCTTAGGAACCACCTCCTCTCCATCAAGTGTAGCGATCACCTTCTTCATTTTAAAAATCGTCCATACTTGGAACATTTTGAACTGGGTTTTCATTTTTAATGTCGTTGTTTTTAACAAAATAAATAAATAAAAGGAAAATCAAGAGTGTAACCCCACCTTAAAACGTCACTTAGGAATTTATGGATGAATGAACCCAACCAACTCCGACCCCTCTGTCACATTTTTCCTCGACAACTATGTTTATCATAACTTGTCTTTATACAACAGTTAACGATATGATGGCGTCCATGGCGTTCTTGAAACGCGATACCGTAACTGAAGGCTTCCTCACCTACAGTCACACACTGAATAGAATGAATCTATTCTGCCTTGCCGATGAAGAAATCGATGATGAAAAATCCCTTTTCCCTGACTACAGAGTCATTGAATTAGACGACGATGCCATAGAACTCGATCAACCCATCACCTTCAAAGCGCTAATGCTAGTAAGTATGGCAGGTGCTGACCTCATCTAAACAAAAAATCTAAAGACCACCCGAAGCCGGTTAATCGAACGATTGAATCTAAATTTACCAGCGCAGACAACCTTCATTCAACCGCATTAATCTTTCAGATCCTAGATAACAATACTAACCCCGGACGACCCCGTAGTCATCGACGAGGATTAAGATAGCTTTAAACCCAATGAGGAATTAAATCTCACTCGACTAGTAACTAGCAAGTAGCTTCCGGATACTCGGCACACCTCGGGATGACGTACTTCACCGGTAAACACGTACTTCACCGGTAAACACAAGATCCAACCTTAAATACCAATCACAGTTGCCGATTTAGATGGAAATTAAGGTCTATCTCATCCATGCATCACTTAGGCGAGAGCACGTGCAACGACCTCCACCTCTGCCCCCCTCTTGCCTCCGCCGAGGCCATGGAGTCCTCGGTGCCCTCAAAGGCGAAAAGGATGTTGATAATCTGGAAAGATACAAAAGACCACTCGATGGTTTCGTGGCGGCCTTGCATATGGGTGATCCCTAAGTACAGCTGTGAATAAATATAGCTCTAAGTACCATACCTATCATGTGACATTTTAAATGAAGTCTACCCCTGAGTAGATTATGATCTTACTGCAACCGGCATGAACTTCTCCAAAAGAACCCTTGGGTCTTGGCTGGTGACGTAGGGTCGAAGTGCTTCCACCTTCCACGTGCACGATAGGCACGACAGGCAATGAGTACAAACAACAACAGCAGAACGTTCGAACCCTAAGCGCAACAACAACCATCATGTCTTCATCTGTTTGGGTGGGGAAAGAATCAACCGGAGGGCCGTTCCGTTCCAGTCTACGAATCTGATCTTGCAGCCGGTCGAGAGTGGATCATTGCTTCAGTGATAGAGGCTGCTAAAAAGAAGCTCGAGCTGGATGCTGCGTTGCATCTAATATTTGCCTACCCCCAGAAATCACAGGAACCACACCACCTTTCTCTGAAGACAAGGCCATTGATCCTGGTGACCCTGTGCCCACCGGCACTGCCTCCAGGCATCCCTTGGTTGTGGTGGCACCCGCTCAGCAGCAGCAGCAAGCAAATGGTAAGAAGTGTTTCAATTCTTATTCCACAACAATCAATTGTAACATTTGTCCTGCTTCCCCCCCCCTGATTTTTTTGCTCTCGCCGCTTCCTTTTGACCTGCAGAGAAAATTGACTACGTGTACACTTATGTGCAGAAAAAGGAGCAGGAAGAGGCCACTTTACAACTGTTGAAACCTAGATTGTCACGATACCAAAGAGCTGTCCAAAACTCTGGAGTTAGAATCGACGCTCCAGAGTGGGAAAAGGATCATCTCGTGGACGAGTTCAACGCTCTAGATTCGGGGATGGCCGCTTTCACTTGCAATCCTGGAAAGGAGGATTGTGGGCGAACCGCAGTCTATACCTTGCCTATCTCAGGAACAACCAAAACATCGGCCTCCCTCGCCACAAAAAGCTTTTTGATGGAGCTGAGGTGGCCGAACTGTTGTCCACTGATATTGCACCATTTGGAGTCAAAACAAAAGGCAATATTGATGTTGTGGTGGCACATGAGCGTCACCAAGGAACAAGTACAACCAGGCACAACATGTTGGCTGGTATTGAACTCAAGAGGCAAGACAAGAAGAGTCATGGAGAGATCCATCGGCAGGTTGTCCTACAGCATTTGTCAGCTTCTTTTCTGAATGAAGACACTGGTATCCTGACAATCATGACAGATCTCGGGCCAAAGTGGCAGTTTTTTGGTTCAGCGAGGAGAAGAATCGGCTAATGGCATATCAAGCATAGTCCAAGGGCGAAGCAAACTATCTTATTCGTCACATGATGGGAAGCAGTGGTTCAGCCTCGGCCCCAATCTCAGCGCCCACCAACTTTCTGAATCGTGCAACCTGGAATAAAATGTTCTCCCTGCGCGAAGATATTGCATTCATGGAAGAGGCGGGAGAGGATAACGGCCCTGACGAGGGAGGAGGCCAGGATTTCCGCGGAAAGTCTGGCAGCTCCAGGAAGGGGGGGCTGTCTGGTGTTCGAGCACAACAAAACCGCCAATCTACAGCTGGAGGCAACAGTGATATAGCGGGGAGTGCAAATGTTATGGCGAATAGCTTGGATTTTATGGATGACGAGGAAGAAAGGGAAGCGAGATTCAATGATGTCCTCGAATATATACTCCCTCAATTGGGAGTGTTTCCTCACCGCGAGCTGGGACATGATCACTATGCAGAAGGTTCACCGAGTCACATTGGAGTTTCGTAGTGGCAGCACGCAAATCCCACTTTGTGCCGTGTCCTACAGAGTAATTTGTTTCTCCGGCTTGGCTTGCTGCCAGCACAGTCATTGTCCAGTGGTGCTCTTGGTCTCTCAATCTCTCCCATCATCTAATCAGGAGTCAAAGAGTTGCGCCTCATAAAGCTGTTTTAGGACAACAACCAAGGCTCTAACCCAATTCTTAATGGTGGACCGAGGTGGGAGTTTGCCATTATTACGTTCACTCCGGTCTGTCCGTCCATTTCATTAGGGATCGGGTTAGGGTTAACCCCCTCCCTCTTGGTTTTAACCCTAGCAGCCACCGCGGCGAGTGAGCGTCCTCAATGGCGTCTCTCTCAGTCTTCCCCCCTAACTTTCCGGGTTAGAAAACCCCCTAAATCCCCCTTCATCCTTCCAACCAACCCATCATCCTCATTTTTTACAATCGATGTAAGTTATCGTCATGTGTATGCGTGCACTTCACTGGTAAGCACAAGACTTCACCGGTAAGCACAAGATCCAACAGCAACGCCTGTCGTCACCCCTTAAATACGAATCACAGTTGCCGATTTAGATGGTAATTAAAGTCCATCTCATCCATGTGCACTTAGGCGAGAGCACGTGCAACGACCTCCACCTCGGCCCCCCTCTTCCCTCCGCGGAGGCCACGGAGTCCTCGGTGCCCTCATATGCGAAAAGTATGTTGATAATCTGGAAGAGTGATGGCTTGTGATGCACGAAAGTGCTCAAGAACAGCAATCAGAGTGGAACTCGGCAACGCGACGAGGAGGTTCCAGCGCGAAGAGGGACTGACACAAAAAGTCAATTAACGCTGAAACATGACCGAGCCCTCCGCATTCGCAAAAAAGCTCCCTTGGAGCTAAGATACAAAAGCTTTTTTCAACCGGTGCTGTACAAGCAATGCCACTGAGAAACACTAGTAATTTAGTAATCATCATAGCACCAGTTACATGTATTATCAGGGGGTTAGAGTTTAGAGTAAGAAGGTTATCTATGGAAGCCAGCGAGAGCTTTGCATCTCCTATTTCTTTACCTGAGGAGATAGAACACTGTGGTTTCCTGGAAAAACCATTTAATCTTATGTAAAAGGGAGACGTATTGTGTTCCTAGAGTGCTGCGATGTGGGACCTGGGACCTGGGGACTGGTGGGCTGAAATTTCAAACCCCCTTCACTCGAGGAACCGGTTGAAGCGACACTGCAGAGATCGGCATATGAGGATCCGATGTTACAGCAGGACTTGATCTCGCATTCCAGAAGAGTCCGGTATCAAAGATCCAAGCGATTCCAACCGCTCCCTTTTGTCTCACAAATTACGAAGCCAAACTGCAAAAAGCAAAAATTCAACACCGCCAATCAACCTAATAAAATCAAGATGCGAGGATCTAGATTCCAAGAGCTGTTGACTGTCAACAGCGCCTCTGTTGGAAGCAACAAGTCCCGACGAACCTTCTACGACAGAGCCATTCCAGCCTCCCTGAACTTTGTAAAGGCAGCACCCAAGCCTACCGCCACTAGCAACAAGAGTAGATCTTCTAGCAACAAGGCAGCACCACGACAACGACAACAGCAACAACCAGAATCCAGACGCAGCAGTGACTTGGTAACCCATCAAGAGAAGAAGGCTTACTCCCAACAGCACAGACGTGGCACTGCAGCTGGCGAAAGAATGTCGGAAAGGACTGCGGCGGCACTCTCAGTGGACGAACTGGAAGCAGCCCTAGAAGACATCTTGGCAGATTATGAAAACTAAGCAAAACCCAAAGCAAAACGAGTCAAGCATACCAACAGAAGACTCTTCCAGCAGCCAGATTTCCAGCTTCACTATCGTAGGCTACTTGACTAGGACCACTATTATATAAAACACCAAATTCGACTTCATCTGTTTCTTTGCTTGTCTCTGGCTAGAGGTACTAGTACATGTTACAGCAGCTGTGCACACGAAAAGCAGCTCTCAGCTACACAGCAAGTAAGTGTAGGAACTTGGGAGCGGTTGGCAACGCATCCAGACCTCCATGCCTGCAACTGCCCCCCCCCACTCACACAGCCCATGTCCCTTCGCCCACAACTGCTGTTTGTCCAGCCGGAAGCCCATCTAACAAACCTTTCCGGCGCTGCCCTCAAGCAATCCAGGTCTCTCTGTAGTAACGACTGAGCGACTCGTAGCGTTGGTTAGCTACCCGGTTTTCTGGCTCTACATCGCTCTTCTTGTTCAGGTTTGGCGGCGCTGGGTGGTTTGCCTTCAGCCTGCCTCGTGAAAGAGACTCGGAGGGTACGGCTCCCTGCTGTGCGGACATACAAGGCAAACAGCTGGTGGCTGGCTGTGTCGTCTGCACGGAAAATAGAATCCAAAGATGCTGCTGGACTGCGACCGGAGGGGAAGTGATGCCGGTTAGGATAGGTGGCCTGCCAACCCAACTGAACCAAAACCTGGCTCTGTAGGATCCCTTCGTCCAGCTCCAGTACCTGGCTCTCCGGACCAGGACCAGGAGGCATTCCACACATCATGTCATGGTTGGAGAGTGGTTTGACTACTGTGGGATATGGTACGTTTTTGATCAATGGAATGATTGCTTGATTCCTAGCTAGCTTTTAATAGTGACTTGCATCTAATGCACAATCCCAGGTTCCAAGGAGAGGGTGACTTGGACATCCATGCCTGTGCTACTAGTACTATTTGCCATGATTACAGCTGCGTAGAAACTGCTGCTTTTCATTCATTTGGGCAATGGCACTATTGAATAATACTCTTGATCAATCAATTAATTCTCATGCCAAGATTGCACTCGCTCAGGATAGAGCAATGCAGTTTCGTTTTTTGCTCATCTTGCATACCGTACAGCCACCAGTGACCAGTGACAAGACTTGGTGCTGTGGCATTGTACTCTCCAGTGTTTCCAACATTACCTTGAGTACTGTACTGTATCATGAATGACATGGTTAGCTTCAACACTGCAGCAGTTGGTTTGTTGGGCGACTTTCACATCACATGCTGGCTCGTGATGGAGTCGATTCACTGATTTGCATCATGAATGACAGCAATGCCATCATGACAGCAATGCCACGCTACGGGACAGGATACAGGAGAGTGGCATGTTGTTCGTGAGGATGAATGCACCCATGCTCTTCCAAACTAGACTAGCAGGGCTGCCCCAGTGCCCTCCACCAAGTGTGTTGTTTTTCCCAACCTGTCTGACTGACAAGGAGACACACCACACCGGCTATGCAAGCAAGGGTACTGTATCACTGAGGATGCCACAAAGGCTGCACTGCATGCGCCCGCCCCCTTGGAGAAGTAAGTAAGCCAATTATTGTGTTTGTTTCTGATGTTACTGCCGCTCTTTTTAAAAATTTAATGACGTCGATCAAGCTGCCAGAAGTGGGGCCCAATAGGTCAATAGGATGGCAAGCAAACAAGCAAGCATACTTACTTTCCGTACCGTCCTCACTGATAATATATACTAGTAATAAAAAGTCTCACACAACAACAATGCTAAAATAAATAATAGAAACAGAGAATAAATGATCCTGCTGGGAAGAAAAGAATCGAATGATCAATCGAATCGTATCAATCCAATGACGTTAGTCTACGTTATTAGCTTGGTGAAGAACGAGATCCAACGACAGTTGGTTTGTGAAAAGTGTCAGCTTCCGCTTGATGTGCTTGGTGGTTGGTGGTGAAGAAGAAGAGAAGACGATGGTAGACGACGAAAGAAATACAGTTGATTTTGTGAAGAACACGAGCTCGGCAAACGGAAGTGTATTGTACAGTCGCAGCGGTCATTTTTGAGATCCGTTGCGTAGAAACTGTACTGAGAATCCTGCTTACCATTTCTCTACTGCCCTAATTCCGATTTTGTCTAAGTATCTTTTTTCCATGCCTGTAGTTCACAGATTGTTAAGTAATTTGATGGAATTGACATTTTTTGATCGTGGCTCATATGCCCCTCCCGCAAGCTGGAGCATTCGAAAAGATCCTTATGCCCCGATGCAATCGAACAGCTTGAGCTCTCTTCGGCAACGTGTCCTTTGGGCTGCACCATGGCGGCGTTGACGGCAACCTTTGTCGAGGATTGGAGCTCTAATGGAATGAGTAAAGGAGGTCCAACGGGATGATTGCTATCTCTAGCTAGAAAAGCAAGGATATCGTTTGATGGCTTCTTGATTAATGATAGGTTTAGCTAAGCGTTAAAAGTCTCTAAAAATTGACTGCATTCATCCTTTTTTCCACAGAATGCATGATCTCTTGATTTTTATAGGAACATCATCATTCGTTCGTTTTGTTTATTGCTGTTCACTTCGCCCCGGCCGCCTGGCCAATTGTGTCGTCAAACTGCCCCGCGAGCGACGCTTTTCTCGCAATGCCACGGCGGCAGTTGCCAATCCATTGTTGCTGGATTTGCGCAAACTGGCACGTCGCGAAGCACTCCCACTACTGGCGGCACCAACACCTCGCACATATCCCGATCCCGTGCGCGCTGGCAATTTGCGTCCCACGCGGCCAGTGCCTGTGGGTGTAGCTGGTTCGTCACAGTGATTGCTAAAGGATTCTTCTTGATGAGTACTGCTGCTGAAATCTTGACTGCTGCCATGGCATGCTGTGCCACTACTGCCCGTACTGTTGAAACTGCTGTTGTTGAACGAGTCCGACATGGCGCGCAATGCCATGGAACCACCGCGAGATCCAGACGACACAGACGTTGTCCGTGTCACGCAACTGCGGTCTTGTTGACACGAACTCATGAGTTCTTCCAAATCCATCTCCACATCATCATCTTCTTCTGCTTCGGTTTGCTCGACGGCTGAAGACTCGGCCGAAGCGGCGGCTGCGCCACACGTGGACGCCGTGGAGTCAATTTCGGCGGCATTCTTCTTCTTGCCTCGTCGACGAGTTTGCAGCATGACCGGATCTTCCATGCCCAAATCAGATACTTGACGTCGGATGATTGTAGGAGGACTGTCGCCGTCCAAAGAGGTTCGTACTTCGTGTTCACACATGGTTGCTTTGTTTGGTTAGTCTATAACTTCAGCTTTGTGGCTGTTGGTTTGTTTGTTCTGGTTTTGAAGGGCGGTTGCGAAAATTGTGGGCTACCTTCGTCGCCCTTCCAACCAGAGTTCGTTGCCGAGCACCACCGGTCAAAAACAAATGTGAGAGCTCGGGCAGAGGTGAACATACCTCTTACACTAATTACACAGTATTAAATACTGTGAAGCATTGTGATGACTGCTTGCACTGCAGCCCTTAAACCGTCCTGTGTCTTACGTTAAATCAATTGGATGACTTGATAAAGAGACTTAAACCCCTCGCACATTTAACAGAAGAAGGGTTAAATACCTTTGTAATTAAGGCATCCAGATGCTTTGGATTGCCCATCAGGGTTCGCTAACCTGATAGATTTGAGGAATAGGTTACTAACCTATACACTAACCTGGTAGAAAATTGCACTAGGTTAGTGTATAGGTTACTAACCTGATAGAATTTTTGTAGTAGGTTAGTGTATAGGTTAGTGTCAGGTATTTATCAGTAACCTGTAGGTTACCTGATAAAGTAACCTGGTATTGTCATAGTAAGTTACCTATTACTGTATATAAGGTGTTTTGCCTTGTTAGTTAGTTAGATGATAGTTGATAGGGTGGTTAGGCATCAGAGATAGTCACCCATGACGACTCGTAGTGCCACCCAAGGGTTAGTCAACTGCAGAATGCGAGGGTGGTAGGTAACAGAGATAGTTACCTTGACAACTGCAGATTGAGAGGGTGGTTGGATAACAGAGATAGTTACCCTTGACAACTGGAAGGCGTGGGTCTTCAGTGGTAGTGCCACCCAAGGGTTAATCTACTGCGGAATGAGGAAAATGGCCCAAAAAACGGTGAAAAGTAACCTGATAGAAAACCTGGTAAGTAACCGGTACACTAACCTGATACAAGATCGTATTAGGTTAGTGTATCGGTTACTAACCTGATAGAATTTTTTTAACAGGTTAGTGTAAAGGTTACTTTATCAGGTTCCGGTTACCGGTTCTTTTGGAAGTAACCGGTAACCTAATATATCAGGTTAGCGAACCCTGTTGCCCATCCCAGCGGCCATATTCTTTCGAATTGCAACTCACTCACACAGACTTGTTGCCAGTAAGGAAGTATTTAACCCATGGTCATCCAGGATTCGATGGTGTCGCAAGTTCAATCATGGATCTTGACAGTCTTGACAGTCTCCGTTGGAGTTCCTTTCGTTCAATCACGGTTGCGCCCAGAGCACGGTAACGGTTACCTTGAGTGAGTCCTTCCTCTCACAAGAGCGGCCCCGCTGCACTTCGTTTAGTTAGAGCGGATCCAAAAAAATTACAAAAATCTCCATTCCCACTTCGCCATCACCCGTGTCATTGCTCCACTTGCTCAATCTTGCTGCATGCGACGTCGGAGTTGAAACTGGTTTCTTGCAAGCAAGTGCTGTGGGAATGGAGCTGCTGGAGCGTGGGAGACGAACTGAACCGGTACCGTACAACAACCGACTTAACTAGATTGTTACTGTAAACAGAGGTTCCAAGATTCAAATGGCATCTATGGTCATCGACGCGAAAGATCCAAATAAATAAATAAATAAATAAATGATGGTTACGGTCCGGAACGGAACGGTGCAATCCCCGGAAGCTTCCCAGGCAAGATACTACAAGAGAGGTAGCTAAGCAGTAACGACGAGCTTTTGGAACATTTTGCTCCGAATGGTTGGCTATCCCTACCGTACCGTACCGGTTTACCGGTACAGCGGTGCAAGAGGTGAGAAGGGAAGGAAGTATCCATCCATAGGATTCTGAGAACCTTCTCCGCAGCTCCCCATTGTGGCTGAAAAGATAGATATCAAGCAATCTCCTTGGACCGCGCTATAACGAAGTAGTACATGTACACGTAAGCACAATAAATTTTTAAGAAAAGAAGCAACCTGCCAATCTTATACGCCCACCCAGTATCTGGGTAATAGCTAGCTAGTGGCAGCCGACCCAGTCTGAGAGTGACCAGCCAGAGTTCCTTCTTGGCCCCATCTTTCTCACTCCAGGAAGTTTGCTCCATCTTTCCTCCAAGCCCGTGGCCCGCCTTCTTTTGAACTTCTTAGCTAGTTGCTGATTTTCAGCAACCAACCTTGGCTCTCATCATGCAGGCAGAGCAAAAGTCAGCCGCCTGCCGAGCAGCAGAATGAGATGGATTGCAGTCTTCTTTTGGGCTTCAAACAAAAAGATTTCCCTGGCTTTTATTTTAAACCCTGTGAGGGAGAATCGTTGACCTACCCTGAATCCGTATCCGAAATTGAACCTGCACTACAAGGTCTATGCATTCCCTGCCTGGCACCTCTCGCTCAAGACGATCCACACCACGACAACTGGGACGACCATCGAGTCGAGTCGCCGAGATGAAACGATTGCAAGACGGTCTTTGTACGCCATTCGTTTTGGGAACCAAATAAGTTGGCTCCTCCACACACTTGTTTGCCACTGGACGGGCCGGGCCCATCATGGATGACATTATTCAAGTGGTGAGTCAAGTCAATCCAGGCAGGCAGAAGCTCATTGCTATACACATTGGTACGACGCCCTTTTGTTGCGGACCCCTGGGAGAGCAGCTGGGGATTGAATGTGACTGCACCCAGACATTCGATTTCTGTTGTTGCACGCAGGACATGAGGTCTTGCCACTGGACGCGCACTATTACGACTTCAAAACGAATGCATTCGCATGGCTCACATCAGACGTATGACAATGTGTATCTCTCTATGCATGTCGGCCCTCTTGCTTTGGGCAAGATGACAATGGGAATCTCTCTCAAGTTCCCGGGGGGATTTGAAACCCTTCGAAAGATGAAAGAACCAGCTGGCATTACTCACAAAGTAAGTGTTTTGGGGATCCGATGCGAGTTGTGGTCGTCGTGGCTACATATATTCGCCACGTGTTGCTGACGGCCATTAAGGTCATGCTCCAAGCTGGATGGACCAAAGAAGAACGTGCTTGGACGTTGCACTCGACATATCTTTCGAATTCCCCAAGAGAAAACGAAGAAGGGTTGGATTCGTCTTCATTAGTCAACTACCTACCGTATATCGGTAGTCATACGATTTTAGCAAAAAATTGACTGAACTAAGTAAGTTTACTCACAAACTGCCAAATCGCTAAAACACAGGCTTTGCTCTGTGGTAACTTTTCGGTTGTTTGACTTTTTCATCCCCCATGGGAATCGAATCGTCAGTGCTGCTTGGGCTATTGTGGTAGTCTTTCTTTTATCCTAAAATAGCGGCGATGTACTTGTAGCTTGTGGCTTCCTGGACTCGACTCGACTCAGTTGCTTGTTGGGCCACGACGACCATTGTGGTTACGATCATGGTGGTGTCGGAAGAATATCGAATGACACGTGAATGATACAGCCGTGACAAACGCCGATGAGGCAAACAGCAGCCCGACCTTGATTCTAGTAGTGGTCAGTTGTTGTTGTTGTTGCTTTTTTTGATGATGATGAAGTCTGTCACTCTTCTTGTTGTTTCGAGATGTGCTGCTGCTGTCATGGTGACCACTATTATTGGTTGTAGTAGTACATTGCACAAATTGAATCTCCTGTTGATTGTGGTTGGGCCATCCTCCCGAGAATGCTACCGACTGAATGGTCCCCCGTGAGTTTTGAATGTCTACCTTGTGTCCGTTGAGAATCAGCCGTGGGCCGCCCCCAGCAGCAGTGGCATTGGCATTGCATACTGTATGATGATCGGCCATGAGAACAAAATCGTTGCAATTGTGGATTTGTAGTAGATTGTGATGGAGGTGAAGTTGTTGCAGAGAATGCACATAAATAAGGACCTTGCTGCTGCTGCTATTGCTGGCTTGATCAAACGCTTCTTGGAGTGATACAAACACTTGCATATTGTTTTGACTTGTATCACTTGCAATGCTGGAGTCGTCTTTTTGTTGTGGTTGTGGTTGTTTCTTTTTGTGTTTCTGCAAATAGAGTCTGACTTGAGCCGCCAAGTAGGAGTCTGTGACAACCAAATGGACTGCTGTGGCGGCATGATCTTGTGCATAGAGACACGTGGTTTCAACCAGAGCCTGGACCGCATCCGGTGACGACGCCTGCAATAATAGTAAGTGTTGAGCATTGAATTGATGTTGTTGTTGCAATTGCTGCTGCAGTGCCTGTTGTTGTTGTTGACTGCTCTTGGCTTGTTGGAGTTGCGACCAAACTGTGACGGACGTCTGCAAGATCCAACCCAGAGCCATCCACGGCATGTAGCCAAACTGCAGCGATTCCAAGACGCCTTGACCGGTTCTCAGTACATGTCGTCCGCCATCCAACGTAAACCGAAATTGCCTTGCAGCAAGGCCGTAATCATGACCGTACTGCACCAAATGACGATTCAACTCCGCGGCACCGTCGCCCACCATCACCGACATGTAACCCATCTTGTCCACATTCTTGTCGGGAGCGCTCATACCGTAGCTGTTGGTCTGGTCTGGTCTACTATGGTACTAGTAGTCTAGTAGTATTGTTTTGGTTCATTAATGCTTGTCCATCCAATATATAATAAATAAATAAATAACTATAAAGGGGATTACGTGAAAGGAACGGTACTAGGTAACGTCCGCTTGTAAAAAGTAGGGGAAGGGATCAAGGGGTTCTGGGCGTGAAGTAGGCATATATGGACCGGCAAGGACGGAGGACGGGGATGAGCCGGAGGAATAGAGGGATCGAGCTTGGCGTGTAATAGCGCGTTGAAAGTGTTGTGCTAAGTGGGTAGATAGATTGAGGGCAAGGGATTGGTGTGCCCAGCGTGAAGGTGTGTAGGTTGGGTGTCAATGGAGTAGTTGGTGGGGGTGACAAAGTGGGTATCAGCAGTGGGAAAAAAAAGAAATTGGGGGGGGGGGGGCGGGGTTGGGCCTGAAAAGGAGTTGGCTAGTAGAAGCGTTTGGAGTGGGGTTGGGGAGTTTTGGCAGAGGCGGCACCGGGGGTGCTGGGAGGGGGAATGGTTGGCGAGCGGAGCCGTAGAGAAGGGCATGGGGGAAGGGTCCCAGTCCAAGAAATGGGTCCACTGTGAAGGGGAGCAGGATGATGCCTGCATTTTGGAGAGCAGTAAAGTATTCAGTGGGGACAGTGCGAGATTTTGTTGGAAGCTTACTTCGAATCGACTTTAGATGGGCCTGGGAAAGGGTTTTGGGTTGGTGGGCAGAACGGGCACAAGAGGATTCAGGAGGGCTGGTAACAGTAATGTCGATAGCGAGGAGAGAGGATGGAGTGGTAGGGGGGGGTCGAAGGCAGGAGGAGTTGAGGTAGATGCCAATATCGGCAGGGAGTTGGTTGGGGTAGCCCTGGTTGTCGAGGAGGGGTTGGGTTTCGCAGGTGACTCCGTCCTTGGACGGCGTGATGCGGAGGGCTTAGGGGGGAAGGTGAGTGAGGACGTGGTACACAGTGTCACGAATGCCATCACTGAGCCGTTTCTTGCTGTAGTGGGTGGATTGAAGGAAATGGTCACCATAGGGGTCTAAAAGAACTCGTTTTCAATGGTGGCAAGGTTGGTTGGAGATGGCTGGGGGGTGGATGGCTAGTCGGAGTTTCAGTTGGTAGAGGAGCTGGAAGATGTCGTTGGAAAGCCTGTTGTGAGGGAGCCGGCGGTTGTAGGACCGGGGGGGGGTGGCAGTGTAGTGGGAGAGAAGGGAGGGGAAGATGGTAGTGGTGGAGGCAGGGGCAGTAGAGAGGAATGAGTCGAGGTGCAGGCGGGTGGTTTTGGTGTAGATGGCAGCGGCAAGGCCTTGGAGGTTGCCATCAGTGACAAATGTACTGTGGGAGAGGGGGGGATCAGAGTGGTGGGACGGGAGGGAATGGTAGTGGGGTAGGAAGTGGGGCAGGAGGGGGGTGAAGAGTTGGAAGAGGGGGAAGGTTGTAGATGGACGCTGCCAGGATGCAAGGGTGCGGGCCATGGTGGTGGGGAGGGAGGCAATGTGGTTGGGGCCGACATTGATGCCGCTGGTGGCATATCGGAGGTTCGGGGTGGTGGAGACAAGGAATGCTGTGATGGAGGAGACAGAGTGGTTGCGTGTGCCCAAGCCGCCGGGAGATAACAGGGAGATGCAGGAGTTGTTGGGGAAAACAAGGGAGAGGGAGGTGGCTGCACCAAGTTGGGAGATGAAGGAGTGGGATGCAGTGGAGATGGTGGACTGAAATGGGGAGTGCCAGTCGAAGAGGGTGGATGAGGTGATGGTGGTGGGGTCTAAAGGATAGTAGACATCGGCTGCAAGGAGGTGTTGAATGGAAGGTAGGGCACAAGAGTGGAAGAGAAGGAACTTGGTGTGCAGGTCGGTAGTGCTGGTCCACAGCTTGGAGAGGTTGGTGGTGTATTTGGTAGCAGCTTGGGTGGGGTAGTGGGTAGCGAATGCTTTGGAGCCAATTGGTTGACCCAGGAAGCGGACACCGGCGGTGATTTCGGGGTTGACAAGGGAGCCGGCTTGGTTCTGAATGAAGAGGACAGCGGCTCGGACATGGGGGTCTTTGGAAGGGGTGCCAGAAGTGTTTGTGAGGAGCTTGGTCTTGGAGTAATTCAACTGTAGGCCGAGTTCTTTACCTTCGGTCTGGAAGGTGGTAAGGAAGGGGATGATGTCGGGGGGGAGGATGAATGTGTTGGTGTCATCAATGTAGGAGGAGACAGTGGCGTGGGAGCCGATGCCATCATCGCCTGTGTCGCCTTGGGCAATTCTGAGGGCAGCCTGCTGTTGAAGGAGGGCAAGAAGCTTGGACAGGAGGAGGCAAAGGCAGAAGAAGACGAGGAGTGGGGCAATGCCAGGGGCAGCCTTGGGGCATGGCCTTCTTTTTGGGTGAGGTAGCAGAGGGTTCCAGTGTCATCATAGTAGTAGCAGCGATTGGGGTTGCCATAGCACAGGTCGTAGAAGGGTATAAGGCAGGAGAAGTCATCAGATTCAAACAGGAAGTCTCGCACAGCGGCCCGGGAGCATTCATTGAACATGTTGCGGATATCCAGTAGGAGCAGGACCCGGGAAGCCTGGAGAGGGTTGGGGGAGGAGGTGACATAGCGATGAAGTTGGGCTCTGGCACTGTCGACCATGAATTGGAGGCCACCTTTGACAGAGATGGCAAACTGGCCATAGGGGAGGAGGAAGGAGGCCAGCTGAGTCTGCAGGATTTGCATGGCATATTTACCGCTGACGCGTCGGAGGGCACTTCCCATCCCGATGGGTCGAAGTTTGGTGGGGTCATCTGGGTCTTTGTGAAGCGCCATAAAATAGTTTGCGGAGAAGCAGACGGCAAGCTTGGGAGGGATCTTGTTGTCGAGGATGAGCTGAAGGACTTGGCTGAGGGCAGGGAGGTATGGCTGATGGGAGGTGCCTTTGGGTTGGTAGAGGCCGAATCCTTTGACGGTTTCTGGGAGGTCAGCAAAAGGGCCAGCAGCTGTGCCTCGCTTGAGATGTCGAAGGGAAGTGGTAAGGGTGGGGAGGTCCATTGGAAGTTGAGGTGGTCGACCAGACTGTCGGGTGGATTTGGGGTGTTTGGCAACATAGGAAGTGGGTTCTGGGTAGAGTTTCTCACAGAGCACTCGGACTTCGGGGGTGATGGAGGCAACTGGGAGGGCAGACACTACACGGGCATAGGCTGTATGGTAGTTGTCTTCATCGGCGGCAAGTTGGGCAGCGGCAGCATTGGAGGAAGGAGTTGATGCTGGGCGGGGAGCGGCATGGGCTTGTTCATACAGGGATCGTGCATGACCATGCTTGAAGTGGCGTAGGCGTTGTTTCACTAGGTCGTTGACAGAGATGTGGCAACCAGGGGGCTTGGGGAAGAGGATGAGCATGTCGAAGATGAGGAGTAGGGTCCAGAAGGGGAGGGACGTGGACTGATGGGACGGTCGGGAGGCTTGTGGAGGGAGGGGGGTGGTGGAGAGCTGGATCCATTGATAGATGTGGTGGAGAGAGGCATAGTAATAGGACTTGGTTTCTTGGGACAGGCCGTCTCCAGAGGTTGGTTCGGTAGGAGGGAGGGGGGGGGTCCAACTGGGTGAGCCAGAGGAGGGTGGGTTCCCATTCAGCATGGGTGGAGTGGCGAAGTGTTTGTTGGATGAGTGTGATGTTGGAGTCAGTTCTGGGGGTAGAGGCCATGCCAGTTGGGGGGGGTGGGGTGGTCTTTGGTGTTGTGGGCTTTGAGGTACTGAGAGCCATGAGCCTGGGATTTGAAGAGGTAGAGGCGGTTGCATGGTCTGCAGATAGCAAGCCCCTTTTTGGGCCCAAAGAAAGGCGTCAGACCTTGTTGAAGTACGGGGGGTTTTGTGGGTGGTGAGGATGTGGTGCTTGAGTGTGGCATTGGAGGTGACTAGTGTTGGGAGTGGGGTTGTGAAGATACACAGGGGACATTGGAGGGGTTGTGGGTGGGAAGAGGCAATATGGTGGGTTTGTTGGAGCAGTGGGGGTGATGCTTCCTCTGTACTTTGCCAAGTACAGTAGGGAACACCCTAGGCGGTTGGCGAGGGGGTACGGTCGGCAGGAGGTTCACTGGGTGTGGTGCTGTGGGAGCTAGGTTTGGTGGTTTGAAGGAAGCGGTTGAAGGCAGTGTTGAGGTTCTGGGGGGTTCCATGGTCTGCAAGGGTGTCGAGGAGGAGGTGCATGAAAGGGCTGTAGTGCTGGGGGTAGTGTTCGGCGACAAGATGACGGGCAGTTTCAAATCCACTGATGGCTGTGGAGCTTTCGGTGATGCAGTAGATGATTTCGGGGAGGTCGGTGTAGTCGGGGTTGGTGAAGATGGGCGGGGGCCATTTGGGGTTTTGGGAGGGGGTACGCACAAGTCACCATCAATCAGCAATCAGCAATTCTGCGCGTCAATGGACATGGAGTCCTCGGGATGGCCAGTGGGAGCAGTTGGGAGGTGTGGTGGGTGAGGTGGCGCGGGGGCGCTTGGGCTGGGACTGGGACTGGGAGTGTTGGGTGATGGGTGTGGTTGGGGTGGGTGTAGCTTTGGGAGGAGGTGGAATCATGTGAGCTGGGAGGCCATTGACAAGGTAGGGGGATTTGGGGGTAGCTGGTGACTTGGGTGGAGGTGGTGGTGGGGCAACGAGGCTGGGTTTCGGGGGGGGTGGGATGATGGCGCGAAGGTTGCGTTCGGTGACGTGCATTTGGTGGCGGTCAGCCCAGAAGATCAGTGTGATGCTGGATGGAAAGGGGTCTCCGGGGTCAAAGTTGTAGGTGAGGTATGCCAGGTGGGGAGTTTCAGCGAGGAGTGCTGCCTCATCAGCTGCAGTGGCAACTACGACAGAGGTTGTGGTGTGGGAGACATGCTGGAGGGGGTCGTGAAGGGCAGCCATGGCCCTTTTAATGCCAGCCACTAGGGGTGCCTTATCTCTGGGTGACGGGAAGGGGCGGGGTGTGAGGGGCACACCACCATAAAGGAAGGGGATCTTCTTGGCTTCGCCAAGGTTGACTGCTGCCATGATGGCGGCAAACACCCCAGGGGTGGATGTGCATAGAAAGAGGACGCTGGCGCCGTGGGGGGTGTTGGGAACAGAGACATAGCCAACACGGATACCAACTTGGTCGCTGAAGAGTTCCTCAGTGGAGATGGACAGGGCATAGGGGTCTTGCTGGTTGAAGGAGGGGGCAGAGGTAGTGGAAGAAGGCTTGGGAGATGTGGTCAATGGCTGCTGGGATGCCTTGCTGGCCAGGGCGGGGGCCAAGGGTGGGTCCTGGGATGAGTGCCCGGGCTTTCTCCACGTGGCAGTTGCAGGAGGGTTTGAAGAGTTTGAAGCGTTGGGGGTCGCAGGGAGGGGGGTTCAATGGCAGCAGTGGGGCGGAGGACTGGGGTGCCTTGACTGTCTTGGTAGTAGTGGGTGCGTAGGTGTTGGACCATGTTGGAGTTGACAAACAGGTTGCAGGCATCAGTGAACAGTTCAGGGTCGAATTGGTCAGCGGTGATTGCTGGGACGAAGGTGACAGCATACTTAGTGAGGCGGTTGGCTTTGTTGGGGCCGGAGGCAGTCTGTTCTTTGAAGGTGATATCCCAGAGCTTGAATGGGATGCCTCCGGGGAAGTGGATAGTGTGGTGGGCAAGTGCAAGTTGGACGATGGATTTGACATCACTGTCAAGGTTGGAGGTGTCTTCGTCATGGGAGTGGGTGTAGATGCCAGTGAAGCGGCGTCTGGTGAGGCTGCCACCATGTTTCTCATAGGGAGCATTGGGGTTGAGGTCGTAGGTGGGTGTGGGGGCCGAGGGCTTTTGGGATGGTGGTGTGGTGGGGTGCATGTGAGCTGGGTTCATGCGCGGGGTCTGGGCGATGACTTGGTTGGCAGTATCGGTGCTGGTGTCAGTGGTGATGTGGGTGGGAGGAGCGAGGGGCAGTTTCGAGGTGGAAGTTGCCCGGGCTGCAGCGGGTTTGCGGTCGGGGGTGACGGCAGTGTGGCGTTTGGGTGGGGGCGACACCTTGTCTGCTCGAAGGAGGATGTCGGTGATGACTGCTTCGGAGGTGGGGTTGAGTTCAAAGGCATAGTATTTGTGCAGTGAACGGATGGCAGCAGCAACTCGAGATGGGAGCAGGGGCTCAGGGGACCAGCCTTGGAGGATGTTTACTTCGGTGGGGGTGGCATCATCAGAGGCAGCAACGGACATGGCATCATCAGCAAGCACAGAGAAGGGGTTGGATGAGAGGCCAGAGGCAAAGGATGCATTAGCAGGGTGTGGCCCAGTGGATACTTCTTTGGGAGTAGAGGCATGTTTGGCGGTAGTGGGGGACCTCTTCTGTGGGGCTTTGGTAGTGGCATTGGTTGCAGCTTTGGTGGTGGCAGCAGGGGTGGTGGCAGCAGGTTTGCTATCATGGTTGCTGTTGCTTTCGGATGAGGAGGATGAGGAGGAAGAGGAGCTGTTGCTGCTGGTGGACTCATTTGCGGCGGCGACGCTTGGGTCTGGGCGGAGTGGGTCTGGTTGGGCTCCTATGCCGTGGCTCTCTTGGCTGGAGGATGGAGCGGTTGTTGTTGCTGTTGTTGCTGAGGCTTTGGAGGAAGGAATCAGTGGTGTTGGAGCTCGCGGTGGGGTCTGGCGACGCTTGGTACGGCTCCTCTTGGTTTTGGTTTTGGCCATGGCTGTGGGCTGGAGGCGTTGGAATGGGGAAGAAAGATTCGGTAGCTGAGAGGTTCCAGAGTTGTTGGGATTGTGGGCTGGTTGGGTGTAGCGAAAGGCTGGCGAAGAGGAGGCGGGTGGGGATGTCGCTGGGTCGCGTTGGGGAAGCCAGGGCTGCTGTAGCGTTGACGTAGGAGGCAGTACTGGTGTCAGTGGAGGGGGTTGATGTGGCGGTAGAGAGGGACGAGAGTGGTTGGTGGAGGGATCGATGGGCCTGTTCCGTGGAACCAGTGGTGTCAGGGGAGGAATGTGGACGGAAGATAGTAGGGGTTCTGGAGTGGGATGGGTTGACAGACTGTTTGGTAGGAGCATGGAGGAGGCGGGTGTGGTGATTGGCTCGGCTATGGTGATGGTGGTTGATGGGGGCAGTTGGATGTGGAAGAGCGGCGGCTGTTGGGGGTGACACCAATGTGGCGTGACGAAGGATTCGATGACAGGAGGCTTCCGTGGAGAAAAGAGGGTTGTCGGCAGGAAAAGAAGGAGGGCGAGTGGCGCTTGTGCTTTTGGAAAGAGGAAGCGGTTCTTGATGGGTGTCATGGTGAGTGTTGGTATTGTGTGAGCGGTGCATGACAACAACAAGGCTGATCGGTGGTAGCAGGTACGAAAGTGACATTGTGGAGAGTGCTGTGCAGTTTCGAGTTTTCGGTGATGGAGATTATGGCAGGTGTCGGAGTGGTTGGTGTTTCGCGAGGTGGTTGGAGTTGCCGTTGAGTCTGGATGCGAATCAATGGTTGGGCAGTACTTAGGTAAAGAGGGGGCAATCGTATTGGTTTGGTCATAAACAGTGAATCGTGAGGCGTCCCCCGGGTTCCGCAGAGCATGTGGGGGAACATAGAGAGATAGAGGTGTAGTGGGGGGTGATCGTGAATGTTCCGTTTGAGGAATCGTGGAAGAGTTAATAGGGGGCCACTGGGTGTTCCGTGTGGCGTTGGGGATGATGTGTGGGTTCCGCGAAAATTTGATTCGTGGAAGTGAGTGGCAATGACGGGGGTACAGCGGCAAGAGGAGTGTGGTATCAGAGGAGGTGGCAATGGTGGAATTGGGCTTTGGAAGGGAGTGCAATGGAACCGGCGTGGCAAGGTTAGTGGGGTTGTGTGTTGCACAAGTCTCGCAGGAGGGGGGGAAAAGAGCAAAGAGGATGCGAGTTGTGGAATGAAAAGAGGCCATGGTGCTGTTGTTGTCGGTCGGAATGAACGGCGACAAGTCGTGGGATGGGTCCGGTGGTGGTGAGGGACCTCCGAAGGCCCACCATGGCGGTGGAAGGGGCCGGTAGATGTACTCTATTTCTAGTTTTGTCATTGTCAGGGGGTATCGAGGGGGAAGCAAGATGGTTAATTTTAAAAAATTAATCCAATTCATTGTCATTGTCCTCGCGTCATGAAGCGCACCAAAGAAGCTCAAAAGATCCAAAAGATCCTTCAGTGTTGAATCCCACGGGTTTCCAAGTTGGCAATCTCCCAAAAACTGTAAAATCGCCTTTGAATTTCAAAATCCTTCCCTCAAATCGAAAAATTCAAATCGTTCTTTCCTTGTCTCTCGAAAGTTTCGCACCATATCCCACCGCCGCCGCAGACAGACAAGTAGACTACTGCACACAGCAGGCGTCGAAGCCATAATTTTAGAGGCACAATCAATCAATTGGTACAATCCAGGAAGCATTCGACATGAGTAACAGCGCCTTGCTATACCGACTGTCCGTCCAACATGCTCATCCACTCGGTCCTTGGCAAGCAATTTTGGGAGCTGTCACGAGGCATCATACAAAGTGGGAATTGTCATCCGTAACAAATAATAATAATAATGAGGCCAAGGTAGGTGCTGTGTTTCGGGTCCTGGATTTGGCAAGTGGACCGAGAGGGGAGCCCGGTACTACCATCGCCCATGCGCTGCCTTTGGCACTCGTACATTGCACGGATTCGTGTGCCTTGGCCGTTGCCGATATACCTGTTGTAGCATTGCCGGTGACGACACTCGTCGCAGTGTTACCACCAGCTGTAGATGATGATGATGATGATGATGAGCAGCCAGATGATCTGTCAATCCTAATAACACCACCGCCCAAAAATCTAACGAAATCGGTCCAAGATTTGACCAATTTATCATCGTACAAGTCCAATACGATAAATGCTATTGTGTGCTGTTACGGCTATGGCTTGTCAAAGCGAATCTACACCTCCGCCTTGCAAGAAGCGCATCGAGTACTGGCACCCGGTGGAATCTTGGCCATTGCCACGTGGCAAGAGTCAGCGATTGCTTATCGATCTGGACCCGAGATGTCTTCGGGGCGGGGGGGGGTTTTTCGGGGTTTACTGGGCGGCGGGGGGGACTTTTCTTTTTTTTCCCAGCGCGTCTTTCTTTCGGGCTGGCGGCCCTCCTTCTGTACTAGTTCAGAGGAGGAATGGTTCTTACCACCTATAGTTGAACCACTACAAGACATTGAACTGAGTGCCGAGGGTGAATTGGAAGCGCTGTTGCAAACTGCGGGTTTTGTTGACGATTCTCAATCATCAGGACAGGAAGAGGGGGGTCCAGTAGTAGATGCAGCTGTGATTACTACGCGGGGAATGGGATACCCGTATGACTTGGGGGATACACCCTTGGATCAATTCGACATGGGAACGATTTTGATTCGAGAGGAACTCGAGGAGTTGGGGTCTCTTCGCCAGGAAGGAAGTGTGAATGCGGGTGGGTGGAGCAGCTTGGCCGAAGAAGGTTTTTGGAGGAACATTCGAAAGTACATTGACACTCCTGAAACGACGACAACAAGTGCAAACAGCGGCAATAGGAATCCTATGCTTTTGAAAGACAACATTTTCAAGCTGACGGTCGCTACGAAATCATATGTTGTTTCTGCATCATAAGGTGCCCTGCTATAGTACTGAATATACTGTACGGAGTATAGACAGCAACACGTAGTCATTACTGTTGGAACATGGCACAGATTCTTGTCTGATAGAATGCCAGGGGTCACTAGATCTCTGACACGGCGCCCCATGGCAGAATCCGTAGTGTATGGTTGTTTGTAGTGCCTTTGGCAACTTCGTAACCAGTGTCAGATGTTGGGTGTACAAGGTACTATGCCCCATGGTTGTGAGTCCTCAGGATGGGTAGACTTCACACTTCTTTGGTTCAGGAAAGGGTCTTGCATTTGCGACATTTGCTTGAGACGAAAATCGTTCTTCAGGTGTTGGATCTGTCGAATGGCCTGAAGCAGGTGACAGATACGGTACAGTACATGCATCGGAAATTCTGATGATGGGGCAGACTTATTAGGTCCTTGTGTGTTTCTGATGACTGGTACATAACTTTGCGGCTGCGGTTTCAAATTAGCTGAAGCAGTTCTATGAGTACTAACTCAAGCGTCTGTTGGGGGCGTGTTTTATTCCGGACATTGTAATTTGAGCCCTCCTGAGTACATCCATGGTGCTCGGTCGGATTAACGTCGGTCGGAGGATGGGTCAGACTTGGTAGTTCCTGGTGTGGCCACATGCGTTGCTTCAGAGGAGTGTGTGGTTGGCATTGTTACTTCAGCCAGGTGTATGATCTAAAGAGAAGAATGGCCTGGCTGAAGGTTGGTAATGGTTACGGTACACCAGCCTGCATTGGGAACTAGCTAGGTGTTAGTCCAGGGACGACAGTGGTGGACTCAGTCTAACTAGCTAGTGGTTACTGCATGTGCTTGCCGGGGTACCGGTACCGGTAGGTCAAGGTGAATCGGTTGCTTCTTTGCTGCTGCTTCTTCGCTGATATCCAGCCGACAACAATACCATACTCGCACAAGCATCCTCAGGATACTACGGGTAATGGCGCAACTCTAGTTCCATACCGTCAGACCCCAAGCCCCAAGCATAGCTCTAGCTAGACTGCAGCCGTTGACTTGCTTGCGAGTTTGCTTTCCGAAATCGGGTGCGTGCCATGGATGCATCCCTCTCTAGCTTGGATCGGCCAAGCTTCACCCTCCACCCATGATCAAGTACTACGTAAGCTATCAAGTACATGTACATGTTCGGTACGGTAAGCAAGCACGAGCAAGTGAGAGGGCGCTTGGACTGCGCGTACCCGTACTCCTTCGGGTTACTGGCAACCCCTGCGATCGGCACCAGTGGTACCGGTACCTGTATGGTTTCCACAGATCCTACCTGTCGTACCGTAGTATTGGAAGTGCAGCGTACAGTACTCTTTGTGGGGAGTGGGGAGGAAAAGCTCTTCATCTCTTCATACTTCGTACCGGTACGGCTCTTGGGTACTCAGTACATACGTAACCGGTGACCGCTGCAAGAGAAATTGGAGCACTCGGAGCTTAGAGGGACCCGAGACTGGTGATGGAGCGGTCATTCAAGTTTAAATCGTATGTCACCAAAACTGTCAATGAAAACAAACTCCCAACAGTACTATCGTTGTAAAGTACTGGACACTGATTTGGAGGTCGCGGCTGACTAAAAGCATTACTATTATAGTACAATGCACTCCTGGTGTTGAAACGACAGACGTTACGTCAACGAAAACTCACCGTGCTTGTTGGCCCCGAGCCGAAAAGCCCAAAGACACGAAGACACAAAGCTAGCTAGCTACTACAGTAAACAAACCACAAATTTTCGACCATCCCAAACCAACCAAAAGGGAAAGCCTTCGTTGAATGCCCTTGGCTCCTTGGCTGCTCACATCAATCCAGGGTATAATAAGCAGCCAAACCGGTCGCTACCCTCCGATTGTCTCCTGTCGTTGACGAGCAATTGAGGGAGCATTGATAAGCTGTGTTGTATGCTGGCTGGATACCACCGTTGCGTATCTGTGGATTTTTTCGAGGAAGAGAAGAAACACCATTCTGATCTCCCTCCTGCGTACATCATCCGATAGATAGCTGTGCACATTTTCCTCAGATAACTAACTGATACAGCACATGAAGAAGTTTCGGACAGGCCCCGAAGCGACACCTCGCACAAGCAATGAGTCCATGGCTTCGTCAGACTCTGATCCAATTGGCTCTGGAAGCGGCAGAACGCAACAAAAGTTCACTTTGAACCTGAGCCGAAGAGGTCGGCCCAGAAGAACCAAGTCGGCGGACCATGCAGGTGAAGACCCATTGAGCAATCTGAGTGGCCACTCGAGCCATCATGGGGGCAATTATACGACCCTCAAAATGTGCAAACTCTGTACAAAAAAGCCTCTGAGAGTAACTGCCAGAGACATTCATGGCGCTGCCGAAGCCCACAATTTGGGTGATAATGGGTTGATTGAATTGATCCATTCCATTCGCAACCAAAAGATATATGCTCACTGCGGCGGAGAAGAGTCTGTGGAACTCGAGCAAGCAGATGATATTGTGTCTCGGGCCCTTGAAAAAACAAAGGCAATGCAGACCGAACGAGAGGCCAACTTCACCGCCAGTGACATGTCCATTTACCGAGCCAATTTAGAAGCCATGGGCAAATTTGAATGGGACGAACTCAAAATAGGAGCCCTGCTGGGTGTGGGAGGTTTCTCCAATGTCTCGGAACTCGCAGGATTCCGATTGGCAGACGGCGGACAACGCAGTTCTGTTGGTTCTGCTGATGGACTCCCCAAAGCAACGGGATTGCACATGCCTGATACCAGTGCCAACGAATATGGGGGTGCCTACACCAAAAAGGAACTGGTCGCTCGCAAGTTTTTGGAAAAGCATGCCATCAGAGCCACTCCCGCGTTGACATCGCCCACCTCCGTGACAACATCTTCAACCTCCAGTCTGCCCAAAGGATCTTCCCATTCAATGACATCATCCACTCGAACTCTAGACAGCAAGGGTGAAACTGTCTCGTATCGGTATGCTCTCAAGCATCTCCGGCCCGGATTGAAAGACGTTTACGACAAACGAACCTTCAATTGTGCTGCGGTTGATCTCGTTTGGGAAGCACAGTTCCTGCTTTCGGTACAGCATCCCAACATCATCAAACTGAGAGGATTTGCTGTGGCGGGACCATCCGGCTATCGCAGTGGCAAACACAATGGATACTTTTTGATCCTGGATCAGTTGCCAGAAACAATGGAGCAAAGACTAATAGCATGGAGAAAGCGAGTCAAAAAGTACAAGGCGGTCAAGAACAGTCTTGTCTCGAAAATGATCTTGAAAAAGAACAGAGAGACCGCCAGTAGCAAGCTTGATGAGCTGCTCGGAGAGCGATATGCTGTGGCCTATGAAATTTGCGGTGCCATGGAGTATCTTCATGAAAGACGCATGGTTCAGCGAGACTTGAAGATTTCCAACCTCGGTTTTGATGTACGAGGCGATGTCAAATTGTTTGATTTTGGATTGAGCCGGTGGTTGCCGACCAGTTTGCTGCGAGATTCAATCAAGACCCGAGAGGCTGTCTTGGAAGAATCCTTTCACATGTCGAGTGTTGGAACCAGAATGTACATGGCGCCTGAAGTCATTCTACGACAGCCGTACAGTACCCGAGTCGATGTGTACAGTTTTGGAATTCTGCTCTGGGAAATACTGGCCTTGGCAGATCCCACGACATGGTGTCTCTGCGACGATAGCAAAGAAGCCGTGGAAAAGGCAGCACCCAAAATGCCAGACCAAATGCCTCTCTGTCCGTGCTGGCCAGAGCCACTTCAAGACACCATGAAGAGTTGTCTATCTGCTCAGCCCAACAAACGACCCTCCTTCACAGCGATTCGAAAAGTATTTCGTGAGGAATTGCAAGTTGCTGTGAGGGACGACGGCGAAAACATCGATTCGACCCGCTATTCTCGTCAGGCATCCATCAATGATTCCGAACGTCCGAGTTTTATGACGATGATCAGGTCGCAAGCATACGCAGTACCGGACTTCCATTGCCCGACGTTTCGGATTTGAAATATGCCAGTGACGATGATCTCCCCAGCAGCCGTGTGCTGGGTGTAGGAACGGACACTGATGACGAGGAAGAAGGAAGAGATCAGTTGATGGATTTGTCCAACAAAGTGGAAGACTGTGTGGGGTCGCCGCAGGAGCGACGTCGTTCTACTCACGTCCTCAATTTCCAAGACTTGTCATGGTTATCGTCGAACAACTCGTTCAACACGAGCTTAACTGGCAGTGACAAAGCCGGAGCTGCTGGTGAAAGAATGGCAATCGTTGAAGAATCTCAAGTGCAGCGATCCAGTGGATAACTTTCAATCGCGGTTTTGGCTGTTTCCTCGCGGAAAAGTCCCGTAAATCTCAGGGATGTATGCGCGACTCGCCATTCTCTCGGCTACAAAAGAACCAAAACCGACCAATCTAACAACCTTGAGTACGGAGTGGCAACAATCCCATCACTACAGCTTCAATACACACAATTGAGATCAGTGACGATAGTAGTGAGCTTGACTGTCAGTCGGGGTCGCCTGTGTTCTCGAGTGCGCGTTCGTCGTCGGTGTCGACGGGTGTGAGGGTTGATATTATTATGCTTGCACCACGATTGCAGTGCCACTCGATGGCCGTCGACAGGGCTGCGGCCATCATGGCGGTGCGGTCAATGTTTCGAAACGATAACTTTAATAATCTTCCCTTGGCAATCTTCCATAGCGAAAATTTCAAATCCTCGAACGGTCCTGTCGTGTCAATCTCGATGAGAGTTTTCGACCCCCTTTTAGAGACTTTGAAGAAAGATTCGGCACCGTGGTACCGGTACCGTTTGATTTCGGCCCTCCCCTTTCAGACACGAAGAGTGCAATACAATCGAGCTCATAAATCCAGTAAACGAAGACTTCCAAGACGTACTTATTGAAAAACCACTACTATGGTGTATGATGAAACCACAGACGTCGACCCCAAGAAGCTCACATCTTCACCCCTCCCACGTGAACATGAATCCATCACACGCATCTCCCTTTCCAAACACTGCATGCATTGCATGGGGAGGTGTGGCATGGGGGCTAACAAGGTGGCACTCCACTGTGTGGCTTGCAAGTTGCACGTATATTGTTCCAAAGAGTGTCAAAGAGCTGATTGGAAGACACACAAGTCGCTCTGTGCCAAGACGAAGCAATGCATTCGCGACGCCAAGCTGAATGGTCGAAATCGTGAACGCCGTCTTTTATTTGATTGGTATGACAGGAGCTGGTGTGTGGTGTTTGCTTCTGTCGTCAACCATTTTGGGATTGATGTGCTCGGTCGACTAGAACACGACCAAACATCCATTCTCATTGACTTGAAGTTTGATTACAACAGACGGACCTTTTTGCCCAAAGGGGCACCATCCCTTGTGCCATTGGTTACGATACCAGTAGATGATGACAAGGCGCAAGAGCGGGTTAAGAGGGCCGATGCAGCAGTACGAAAACATGGCTCGGAAGATAAGGATGCTGGCTTGGTCATACTGGTAGTTTTTCGACACTTGACCGGACGCCTTCAAATTTCCAAGCGAATTCAATTGTGGCTTAATGATTGCATTGGTCGAAACTATATTTGGAAGCTGGCTCTGCAGTTTATGAATGGCATTCGACTTAACTCGAGAGTCTTCAGAGAGTGGAGAGATACAGTTTTTCTCGAAAATTTGCATTCACAGATCCGAGCCTTCACCACTGACCACTCTTGCTTTGCAGACTTTGCGTCCAACGTCCTCCGAGTTCCCACCAAGAAAGACAGTCAACTCAAGACACACGCTGTTATGATATTTGTTGAAATGGGCAGAGAACTTGGCCAGATCAAGCAATTGGACTCCTTCACTACGATCCAAACCACCAAGGTGTTGCAGGAGGTTGAAGCCAATCCTGATAACTCAGAAGAAATGGTCAGGCTCCACAAGACACGACTGCTTGACTTTGAAAGAGACCCAGAGCTGTTGGAAGAGCGGAAGACAAACCCGCATGTTGTTCATGCCCCCTTCGTGCTTAACATGTCCCATGGGGCAAGTCATCCGTTTGTGGTTTCTCTCCGTTCCGCAACCCACCAGCAGCGCTTCGCAGCATCCAAGTGTGACAAGAAAGCCAAGACGGCCTTTCAAGAACTTCAGAAAATCAAGTTCCCTCCTGTCCAGTCGCCTCCTTTGGACTAGGCTTGGTTTTGCCAACGAGAAACAAATAAGGGCCTAATCTTAAAATTGACCAGATACAGTAGATGATTGCTGCATGTGTACAAAAAAGAGCAGCTACTATAAAATAACATCATACTAAGCGCAGATTGCGTTGCATTGGCATAACGCCCTTCACTTTTTCCTTCTAGCGCCCCAACGTTTCCAGAGCCTGTTGTAGACGCGTTGCTGCCAAATCGGCATCCTTTTCTTCCAGAGCCGCGAGAGCAAATTTGGTGAGTTCCATGGCATCGGTGATTTGTGCCTTGGAGGCCTTTCCATTGTTTTTATTTTTCTTGGATCCAAATCCGAAAATTCCTCCCGATTTCTTGGGTGGTGCTGGTGGTGGAGCCACGGCACGAGGTGGCGAAGGTTGTGCCGGTGGTGGAGGAGGAGAAGGGGATGGTGGAGGAGCCACGACGAAAGAAGTACTGCTTTCCGTAGTGGATTCTCCGGGATAGACTGGAGGTGGCTCCAATGCGATTTCCGTGCCCTCTTCGGCTTCTTCTTCTGCTTCCTCGTCGTCGGCTGTGGGTGGTTCCATGGGTGCCGTTGGAGGCATTGGTGGTGGTGGAGGAAGAGGGAGAGCATCGTCGTCATCGTCCTGAACGGTTTCGACTTTTGGAATGGGTCCTGGTTCATCGGCCGGTGTGTTTGTCGCCTCTTCGTCTTTTTCCTCCTTTTCTTCTTCTTCCACTTCGTATCCTCCCGGCGTGGGAGTTCGTCCTTCCTTAATGGCTTTTAGAATTTCGGTGGATTTCCATTTGCTATAAACAACTTTCTTCTTGATTTCGTCCGCTTCGGGATCTCCTTCTTCTAGAAATTGATCCAAAATTTGCAAAAATGACGCCGCGGCGTAAAATGTCTTGGCCGTTCCCTTGTTGGCCACTCCTTGACGGTCTTCCTCGTCGGCCTTGTTGAACACGCGCTCGGCAAACGATTGACACAAAAATTTGGCTTCGTCGCGCGTAAAATTGTCCATGGCCGGTTTCTCCGTCTCTAGCGTGCCCAACAAGACACCCAGACACGTCTTGGCAGCGGGAGATGCCGATGCCAACGGAATGCCCAGATGAACCGCATATTGACGACAGTAATACGCCACCAAGCGGGATTCCGCCACGCCCGTGTCTTTATCCAGTTCTTCCGCACGGCGAATATAAGGACTGATCTTCTTCAGTTCGGGAGGAATAGAGAGCGCCATGTTGGTCAGGTTGTTGTTGTTTCTTCTTTGTGGTCTTGTAGTAGTGGCTATTGTCTCTTCTTGTTTGGGTCTTTTGTAGCTTTGATTGTCAACACGGAATGGATTGTGTCGTTTGCTCATTGCCCAAGCGGAGCTGGTTGTGCCATTGAGCCGTTGCGCTGGATCCAAGCAAGACTTCAAGCTAACGGGATTGCATGGTGAGCTCCCACACGACTTGACATTTCTTGGTTTACACCCACATCAACCCATTCGTGTTCCTTTGTCTCGGGTGTCTCAACCTCCTCTGCACCTGAACGACTACAAAACTCCCCGGGCTGGGAGGATCAAGGCACTCTTTTGATCTCTTGTGCTACTAGGCCAGCTTGTCTTTGTCCTTTGATCCTCCCAGCCCTCCTCCCTTGCAACCCTGTCCTTCTTTGGTCGTTCCGCTGGTCTGGTCACTCGGTTGTTCCGCTCGCACTCTTGCATCGTGCCCTCCTCCCCTGGAACCCCTCCTCACCATAGTCCATCTAACCCATAGTAACTTCCTTGCAACAAATAGAACACAGAGCTAGTAGAGGTGGGGACTGGAGGTATGGTAGAGATATCCATTGATAAATTTTACAGACGCAAAGTTCTATTCAAATAAAACAACGCTAGCTAGCTAGGCAATTTGCATTTTATTAAAATCATCTTACAGAGTGAGATTGAATGCTGGCATTCATGAAACCACCCGAGTGATCCACATGAGATGTGAGATCTAGACCGGAAACATTGCGAAGGACACCATTTGCAGAACTGGGATCCAAGGACGGACGAAATACCGGAGTGATTCCAGTTCTCATCTGTTCAGCAGTAAGGGTCATGTCAGAGCGGCCCCACGAAGAACGTTGCTGCGATGTTTGCCGCATCAAGTTCATGACGGATTGGGCATTTCGTTTTCGGGCATAGAACTTGGGAATGAAAATGGGCAACAACACTGTCAAACAACTGGCACACAGCAGAAATGATCCAACCAAAAAACTGGCAGTGGGATTGTCGGATGCAACCACCAACATGGGCACACCCAGACACAGAGTCTCAATGATACTGCCCATGATCAACGTGAGATAGTAGGATTCACTAATCTCTCTAGCCAGATTCCTTGTCCTGTAGCATTGGTACATTCCAATGAAAATGGCAATGGAATCGACAAGCCACAGGGGTATCACAAATGCCCAGACTCGGGTGTCTGTTGGGCGGAAGTAGTTGCAGGTGCCATACGATTCCAGGTTCCGTCCAAATTGGTCATAGTTCTCCATGTCAACTCGTTGGTAGGTAAAAGGCGTCACCAAGGTTATACACAGCAGAAGGGTCACATTGATGACCATCAGCACCACAAAGGGCAACATGACATCCTTGATTTTAATATTGATTCTTCTGAGTCGGCTCCCCGATTGGTACAACTTGATCAAGCGCCATGTCTTGGAGAGCAGTGCTGACATGGAAATGACAAAGCCAAGTGCTACCAGCCAGATTACAGACATGCACGCAGCATCTAGTCCACGGTTGGGACCCTGTTCTGGACTAGAACCCGGTAAACTGAGGGGGATAATTGCCAGAGCCATTAGGAAGGTGCCCAAGCACAACTGAAAGAGGAAGAATGGCTGAGAAACACGAACGAATGGTGTTGCTCGGTTGTAAACTGTCCACGTGCAAAAGCCAAAGGAAGTTGAAATGGCAACAGCTGCCATGATGTAGCCCACCACGAGGGCAGCAGGGGGGATCAGATTCAAGTTCACTCCCTCAACTGGTGGTATCGCTGGAGGTAGAATTGTCGTGTTGTCATTGAAGACCATTGGGGCTCGATGTTCTAGTTGATGTCCCACCACCACAGTGGCCAACCGAGAATCAAATCGAAAGGACTGGTCATCAGACTTTTCCTCAGACAACAAGATGTATTCGATGCCAAAGTCCACCGTCTCTGAGATCCGCACACCTGTGATAGGATCCAATGTGATATTCCCCGACAATCCCATAAAGCTGGTTTGAGTGATGGTTTGGAAGAGCTCGGAAGCATTGAAGAGTGGATGTGGTGTATTGCAAGCCGCGATGCCCATTGTCAATATAGCATCAAACGTTGAATAGAGAAAGGGTGATGGTTCATACACGGAGAAATCAAAGCCATCAAAAAGTTCAGGTTCAGCCATGGTAGACAGGTACTCTTGTTGCACCGTAGGATCGTTCCTCAGGTCAGACATTGCCTGTTCAAAAGCCGGATTTGGATCAACGTATGGATTGATTGTTGCTATTCCATGCAAAGCATGTGCCAGGTCGGCATCAGTTTCCTTGTCTAGACGAAACGTATCATGGGTCCAACTCTTGGTTTCGCTTGCCAACCAAAAGTACTCTGGATTCCCCACAATGCCGTGCTGGTGCGCTATTCGAAGGACTTGTCGCCAGTCATGCATGACGGCAATAACATGGCGCCGTTTAGACTCCTTCAGATCTATTATAGACCTTTCAATGTTGTTCTTGTCATATGAAAAGCTTGTAAGTCTGATGCCGTGGTCCAAAGCAAACTTCCTCATGAATGCATGGAAGCTGTTCCCCCAGCTGTCATTTATGAATATGCCGGCTAGGTCTTTCACACCCAAATCTCTAAAGAACAAGATTGCAGCCTCTGCATCGCGCGCTACAGATGCTGTAGTGCTGGAAAGGAACGGAAAGTCTCCCAGTTCAACCGCATTGGCAAGAGTCATCTGCGGTATCTGAAAGGCACCACCCAGTATTGCCAGGGGTTTGGAAACGGAGGACCAATAGTCTCCAAAGAAGGCAAAGGGATCTCCTACGGGAGAAGCGTTCTCCCTGTTGTTGTCATCCTCTAATGCCCCAAGTAGATTGGTTGCTGCTTCCAATCCTGACCAGCGATTATCGTGCAACTGGTAAGACATGTGGAAATCACAACCATCCAACAGAGACGGTAGATTCGGCAGGATATCTCCTCGCCGTTCTTCAAAGTGTTTCCAAGCCAGAAAGGCGGCGGCTGTGCCGGTATAGAAAACATTGATGATGGATCGTTCCACTTCTCCATTGATGACTTCTGTAGTACTCAGTGTGTGAAGACCCAACAGATGACCAAATCGTGTGTTCTCGTCGAGTTGGACCACACTGGAACCTGCGCGGGTCCATGGGTATCCACCACGGTCGCTGTCCCCATTGGTAATGCTACCATCCACTGCATCACTGCTGTTACTGACACTGGCCATCTTTTGGTTAGAGGCGGAGATTGTTGTTGGTTGTTGGTTATAATAGCTCGTTGTTGGAAAAGTTGGAATGATACCAGTACCCTACTCCCCTTGAGTTGGGTGAATTTGCAACTCTTGCACTGAGTACATGTACGTGCTACTTGACATTCACCTTTCGAGTGAGTCTATTTATTTGTGCTTCCCCTTCAGAGTCTCTCAGGCTGGCCTTGTCGTGCTCGTGAGTTGGCAGGGCTGTGTTGTTCAAGCTGAGTCGTTCACTCTCGATCTCAGTGGACCAGCTTTGGATCTCACGCACTCACAAGGTGCACACACTGTACCGTACGGTAGTACCATCAGTACCGGTACCAGTTGCAGAGTTGCCGCGTTCACGGAGAAGTGCAAGAAACCAAGGCAACCGTTCATCTTGATGGCCATAAAGGGAAGACTCAGCATTAGAGTCAAAAAGTGTTGACATTCATATCTCTAAATCGCTTGGGGCACTAAAGATACAGCAATATTCACCAATTACGCCCAGGCGATCGGCCCAATGGCCCCAGTGCCCCAGTGACCTCCCTGTTGGCAACTGTAAGTCCGAGCCAACGTATTTTTAAAAGTATTGTACGTACATGTACGTACATGTACATACATGTACGTACGTGTTCGACAGGCCTGAGTCGAGTCGAGTCCTGAGTCACCGTGAGGTGGGTTCTCTGGATATTATGATCAACCTGGATAAGTCGCATGACGAAGCCTTCCTGAACAGCCATCCAAGGAAGGCTAGCTAGAGATATCTCTACTAGTAGTTCAGTATTCAGGAGATTTGTCCCGCCGACAGTTGCCAAAAGGGCCAGGTGAACTGGGTGTATCCAAGTACTAACCGGCTTGACCTAGAAGCATAGTAAGATAGTCTTCTATGCTGAAATTGCTTGGCTTGTTTTGTTAGAAAGGAACTGAGGGTCCAAAATGGTGCTGCATGGTAAGAAAAGCCCAGGGCTGAACTGAATTTAGAGATTTCTTATATGTGAGTTTGGAGTGTAATCCAACCCCAAATGTTCCACAAGAATTTTACCGGTCTTCGAGTTCATCGACATCGTCCTCTGAACTTAGTATATCCCAGAAGAGGCGATACTCTCCCTCATCTTCATCGCCGTCATCGTCCTCCAAATCCTGAAACCCTTCAAAGGCCTCTACCAAAGGTTCTAACTTTGCGGTGTATCTTGCCATGACGCGTCGAATGTTGTCCTCCGTTCCATCATACTCCTGTGAAAACGCGATAGCTACATCGCCCGTCCAGTACGTGACATGAGACATGTAGGGCTAAGACTGTCCAAGCAAGACGTAAGTACGCTCAGGAGCAGTTCGGTGGTCGCCAATTTCGGAGAGGAAATTGCGTAGTTTGTTGATGGAAGCCTCATCTAACTTGCTGCGATATTCCTGCGTATTCAACAGACGGTTTGCGGCTCGACTGCCTATGAATCCGCAACTTCTTCAAGTTTGGCTGCACCTTCCCTGCAAGCACGCAAGTAAAGTTAGGGCCGATGCGAGGCTTGATTTTCAAAACGGGAGAATGTATTGCGCCAGTACCCCGTGAAGACGACACCGCCCACTTGTTAAACTCTTCCAGCCATGGCTGTGGGAGACCGTCCTGTAGCGGAAACGGTAACAGCAAGGAGCTGCATCCTGAATCAAACAAGACATGGTTCACTGGCATCCCGCCAAAATTATTAGTTGTCATAGGAATGTAGAAACGGCCCCTCCGGTTACGGGCTGCGAAACAAAGGACTTGGGGATGTTCATATTCTGCAGCAGCCCCATTGAGCAAGCGTCGCCGTGAAGCCTCGGGCGAAGAATTCTCGCTCTCTTCTTCCCGCAAACGCACACTGCCGCTCAAAGGTACTATATTCTGACCGTAGCTTTGCTGGTGGTGGTGGTTCTCGCTCATCTTCTTTATGTTGTATGTTGTCCTTGATAAAATTTGGTTTCGTACGGTAACAGGGAGGAGAAGGTCCGTAGGTTTGGTGGCCGAGTGTTGTCGCCGTGTGCTGTTGCCGTGTGCTGTTGCCGCGTGTTGTTGTGGGTGTGGGAGTCGATACCAGCAGAGGGGAGCCTCTAGGTTTTCCATGCGATTGAATTCTACGCACGAATGATATCCAGTTTTCATGGGGGATGATATCCAGTACATTGCGGCACGCACCGACACAACAACCACAACAACAACCAACCCGACCATAAAATGAGCGCAGACTCACCACAAGCGAGCAGAGTTAATCCTGCTTCTTCAGGTAGTCGTGTGGAGGTTGCTTTTCCTCCTGATGAGGAAGGCGTCTCCACTCTGTTTGGATATTGCAACAAGGGCGAGTTGCCCGTAAAGTTTGGACGAGATGTTTCCTTGGAAAAATACAATGACTGGCTTCGGAATTCGGAAACGGGGCTTCGAGTCTCCTATGATGTTGAGGATCGCTGTGTGCTTCTTCGAGAAGGTTGCTACCAGTCCCACGGTAGCACTCGAGCGGCTCTAATAATTGCGCAGACGGCTGCCTTTCCGGTAAAAGGAAATGGAGCACATCTAGCTAGCTAGAAGGCCCAACTTGCAGCAGTGATGTCCACATATGCTCACCAGTGAATGTGCACAGGCATCCTGGTTTTGAAAACAGTGTGAAACATGATCTGTTGCAATCCTGAGTCTACTAACTTCACTACTCCAACCTTGCTAACATTGGTTCCGGCTCTACTTGGTATGCCTAATGCATGGTTTGGGTGCCAGAGATACATCCCACAACCCCAAAAGTGCTCGACGGTTGATTGCGAGAAAAGGAAGGTATACGCTTACCGCACGGGTACCGGTAGTCTAGCTAGCCAGTACATGCAGAGTGACAGTCGAGCGAGTCAGTGATCATCATTTGTGCCTTAGTTAGGCTATCGACATGCAACAAAAAATGCATTCTCTAGCTGGGTAGGTTGATGCCAGATCAAAGATCCATGGGCTGTATCATCCGACCACCTGAATCTTCTTCCTTGGGAGGCTCTTCACCACCTGGAGGAAACGGTCCTGCCAAATCAATGAAAAAGTCCAAAACATCCGTGTTGACAAAGTACGAGGAATGCGCCATGACAGCAGAGATGTATTCATTGTCGACTACCCCACGTTGCAGCTGATAGTCGACACGAGAGCTCTTGCCTCCTAAAGGGAACACTTGCGGCCCCATGGGTATATTATTGCTTTTTTCAGCTTCAATGGCACGGATCTCGACTTCGCCATGCTTTCCCAATGCCGACAGCGATTGCTGAATGAACGTGGCAAAAGTTCCCCTCCTTCCGTCCAGAACCTTACCAATCTCGTCCCCAATCTGTTGAGCTTTGACATGAAATCGCACGCCTTGACCTTGTACCGTCACATGCACTGGATTTGGAAACTCTTCGGCTTCCATTTCGGGTGGGAGCAAAAGTGGTTCGATTCGGTAGGCCACCGGATCGGACGGGTGAAAGATGTTGTACAAGCCGCCATTGATTGGGAAACTGAACGGGGATGCGTACGGGAGTTTTAGTTCTTCCTCCTCGTCGGTACTGGATGCCGGCGGTGGTGCACTCTCCTCCCCCTGGTCCATTATTTGTGGATTGGTTTCGTTGTTTTCCTTGGCAGCCACTTTTCTCCGCACTTGCTCATCGAGTTCTTTGCGCATGTCGTTGAAGACTGGATGGGCCCCTCGCAACGTCAAGAACATGCCGAGTGGACTTCCCAGAAAGACAACATTCTCGGGGATGAACGGCAGGGTTTCTTTGAGATTGTCGGGTAGTGTGGGCCCCCATGTGCCATTTTGTGGCTGGACGTCTTTTTCCTCTTCTGCCTTCTTTGTTCCGTACGTCTCAAACCCAAGACCAACGCCGGTTTCGCCATTGTTTGTAAAATTCACACCACCCGATGATTGTCTCGTGGATCCTTCTCCTCCAAGGGGTTGTCTTGGCACGGAGGTTGTGCTGTTGTTTGTTGTAGTGTAGTTGTCGTCGCCAAATCCAAAATCTTTCAGAATGGACAGCAAATCCCAACAAATAACCGAACCAAGACTGTGTCCGACCAAGTTACATTTTCCACCATCGAGCAAGAATCGTGGGTGTACTTCCAAGAACTTTTCGTAGTACGAGTTGATCTGCGCAGTGACACATTCCAATACTGGCAGACAGTATCCCGGAGTCATGTACATGAGAACGTCAAAGACAGCTTCATTGGCAATTCCCCGTAGTGCCGGTATAGTGGGCAACGTTGTCGCCTTTAACGATTTGGAGAGTGAACTGGACGAGGAATGGATGCGATCGTACCATTCAATGGGTATAATCTCGATTCGATCGGGCATGGTTGGAATTGGTTTGCCTTCCTTTTTGGCCTTTTCACACTGTTTCCTCCACTCTTCAATTTGTCGTGTTTGTACGGTTATTCGCATGCGATTGCATTCTTCGCGTAGACTGCTCATGGATGTATCTTCGCGAGACCAAATGGCTTCGCCAATTCCGTGAACGACAAAGATGAGGTGCTTGAGAGGTCCCAGCATTCGCTCATTGTCTTCGCCCTCCACAGTGTACAGCCCGTATCCTCGTTGCAAGTCTTCTCTACTGACGAGCCATCCTTCTGGTTTCTTTTTCATACTCAGTACAGTTCCTCCGTGGGATTGGACAACGGACACTTTGGACTTGTCCGACAATTCCACTTCTTCTTTGAGTACCTTGTCAATTCCTGGCCCAAACGACGATGTGGCTCCCACGGCCACCTGATAGAGATTTTCAATCCTTTGCGAGTCTGTCCAGTCAAAAATGGGCACCAAGTTGGTCACCTTGTCCTTGGAGTTGGCTTCTTTGCGGACAAACCAAATGGCCGATGCCAGCATGCGATCCGGTGCTCGATGGAAATTGGAGGTAATAATCAGTTTCTCCTTGTCGGCAGTCGAACGACCTCCCTCGACAATCACGGAAGTGACACCTTCGGCAGAATCATTGAGGGCAAAACAATCCACTTTTCGCAGAGGCAGCCAATCATCTGTATCCTTGATCCGGGAAAACCACACCCGTAGTGGCTCCGAAGAAACATCTTCTATTCCGTCCCAATTGGGCATCTCTGATCTTGTTATTGTTGTTCTTGTCCTAGCTTGCTATCTTCAATTCCTTTGACGGATCACTTTTTAATAACTTGTTGCGCTGATGAGATTATCCTGCCAGTTCCGAAGGCTGTTGTCATGTCGTGCAGGTACACTGTATCCAGCAAGCAATTTGAGAATGGAAGCTAGGAAGCATCGAATGAGAATGTGACTTCGACGCAGGAGGCAAAAGGTGACGTGAAAATAAGCCAGCAACACCTGTGGTAAAGCAGACCCTCCGACCTACCGGTACTGGTACCGTACTCTATCTCTACTAGCCACGGTAGCTGCTGGCTAGCCAATAGTAGAGTAACTGAGCAGGGAGATGGGAGTGGGCGCCTCGGCAATGGTGGCAATGGTTTACACGTTTACATGTACCTGATACCGGTGGATCTCTTTCAGCCTTTCAGCCACCGTTTGGTGCCGCTAGTCTAGCTATTCCTGGTGGTCACGCTGACTAAAATACTCAGCAGTCCATTGCCTGAGAAAGGCTACGGGTCCCGGAGATTTAGATTTGATAATCATCCATGCGCTGGTCAAAGATGTCCATCTGATCGTCTGTGTGCAGCCATGCAGCCATGTACTACATCGTAGCTAGCTAGCTGGTACGTCTCTGCAGCGTCGCGCACGGGGTCCAGGTAAACATTGCCTTGCCCTCGTCACCCGATGCCTCATTGGATCTGCTCACAGCCTACCGTAGATACTGATGCAAGAGGCAAAGTTGGTTGTTGTGGCAGAGAGCCCTGGAAGACGAAACTTACGGGTGGTCTAGCTACTAGCTAGAGCTTGTAAGCTGCCATTGAACAACTTGTGAACCACCAATGATCATTGTTTCTGAGGTCAGTCTCAATAACACAAGCTCTCAAACTACACATAAAACAAACCTAGCTATTTTACTCGGGGATGGAGAAAATCAATGGTTTACCTTGGTAATCCAACGGCGAGGAAAGGGGCTGGATTCTCCACCCTCCCCGTTTCCACTCAAGGTTCACACGATCAAGGACATCGAGGCGAACCCCAACAAGGTTAATTAGGGGGCACAAAAAACCCTGTGTGGTACTCTGTACTGTAAAACTCGTGGGATTGATCCTTGCACAGCGCTCAGCAACAATGACACTTGTAAGACAAGGAAGCCACACAGTCACAAGAAAGCAGGGCAGGAAGCCCACAGTCAACACAACAACAAGGTGCATTGCCATAAAACGGAGACAACGACAAAACGACGCAAACCTTTGAAACAAGTCCAAGTCAGAATGCTGCCGCTGGAGACAATCATAGCAATCCTTGCCTACCTCAAGGCAATCGGACTCATCATCTCGAAATGGCTCATTGGTGTGTTGATTCAGAAGATTATAGCCAAGTCAGCAGGCGGCGAAAATGGAGCATTCGACAGCTCTGGCTCAAAACTGTATGAGTTTGTGTTCTTGATTCATCTGACATTTACTACAGTTGCCATACTTGCTGTCGTTGTGGGAATAATTTTGGCAATTGTGTCATCGGCAACATCATCCTTGGCACTCCTCCACAGTGCCAAAGTTGGACGAAAGTTACGAAAACAGGTCTTGCACCAAGCAGTTGGATGTGACAATAAGCCAATGACCAGTGACACCACAACCAGCAACAAGGACATTGGACAGACAGCCAATGAACTGATCATAAAAGTCAACCTGATTGAGGATTACTTGGCCTATGAGTCGCCTTTGGTCCATTACAGCTTGACTGTGTTGGTACTCTCCTTGGCACTCACCTTTGTCTTCCTCTGGTATGGTGGAATCATTGCTGTGGTTATGGTCATCATTCCAGAGATTAGCACAAGAATCTTCAACATTTGGCGAGAAAAATGTGACCTTCTTGTGGAAGAGAATGTTGCCAAAGTGAATTCACGCCTCCTGGATGTGGTGAAAAATGGAGTGAGAATCAAGATCATGGGCATGCAGCAGCACGAGGAAGATGCTCTGGATAAACTGCAAAAAGAGAGTGACGACCCACGCCGACAAGATGCATGGCTCAAGTTTTGGACGGACATTATAACAATCAGTTGTACTTCTCTGGTGCCAGTGATCATTGCATGTGTATCCCTTCCATTCATTGATCGAGCCGCTGCCACAGACCCCGCTGCTGCTATGCACACTGGTTTTGCCTTCCTTGCAGCAATCCTATTGCTCGATGAAGCTCACAAAAGCATCATTTATTTATCTTTGACTGCTGACAAGTCGGCCAGCGCTGCTCAAGCACAAGCTACCATTGACTCATTCCTTGGACTAGTGGACAATTCCAAAAACATCAACACTCATGACTCTTTCAAAGATGAAGAAGCAGGCTCAGGGACTGCAAACACCAATGCAACTGACTTACTGGCTTTGGCTGAAGAAGGTGGACAGCAACAGAACACAGGGGCTTCTGGCAAGGAAGATGCGTGGAAAGTTGTATCCAAAGAAGGAATCGATCAAATCAGTCTGGACAAGGTTACACTGGCTTATCCTGGTCGCCCAAAGCCTGTGTTTTCCAAACTTGACAAAGAGTTTAGTCAGGGCAAGGTTTACGCCCTTACTGGGGAGAGCGGCAAAGGAAAGTCGTCCCTGGTCAAGATTCTTGCAGGTCTGCATATGCCACAGCATGGCACCATGACCACATGGGAGGGAATGAAGGTCGCCTATGTGAGCCAGGATCAAAAGCTGTTCTGTCGGTCCATCCGCGAAAATGTATCCTATGGTGCTCCCAAGGACTCTAATGATGATGAGATCTGGGAAGCACTGGAATGGGCCAGCATCAAGGATTGGGTAGAGACATTACCGAATGGTCTCGATGAAGTGCTGACAGGTGGAGAAGAAGATGTGAGCGGTGGGCAGTTGCAAAGGCTACAGTTGGCACATCTGTATTGCACTTGCCAGCATGTGGATGTAGTTTTGCTAGATGAAGTACTTTCTGCCCTGGATCCTTTGAAACGAGAGCTCCTGATTGAACGTTTGGGCGATTTTCTTGCTGGCAAGACAGCTGTGATTGTAACTCACCACACTGAAATGCTTGTTATCTGTGACTTGGAGCTCGAAATGGATGGCTCCTATTCCAAGCCAACGCACCGGCAACAGAGGCGCAAGTCGAGAAGGGCTTCTCGACCAAATCTCCTCCAACGAGGTTTCTCAAATTCGAATTTTTCTGTGTTTTCGGGGGTTTCCCAGGCATCCGGGGAGAATGGCGGCGGGGATCAGAAGTCTGGATTCTTTTCCTTATAACTGCAAGAATGATTGCAGCTCCCTGGATTATAAAAAACAAAACAAAAAACGCACTACAGTCCGGACAAAGTCATCACCAATTTCCCATCTTCTTTCTCCAGTTTCCTTCCATGTTTGGTGGGTTGAGGGCTGAGCGGAGTCTCTAGCTTGTAACCAAAGCTACGGTAACCCATTTATTTTTCATGTACCTATCAAAAGTTTGCTAGCTACCTTGTTCGCCCTGTACCAGTATGAGTCGAATCGAGTCTCGTAGTACATGTACCGTGCAAGGAGTAGGATGCCATCTCTAGTACTGGTAGCAAGCTAGCAACTAGCTAGTGGCCACCTGTCCAGCGGTGTAGCCGATGATGGGAGGAGCTGCGGGAATTCGAAGGGTGGTTCTCGTGGGAGTGGGATGTGGGAGCCAGTGACGAAGAGCCTGCCTCGTACCGGTACCGTACCGGTCTAACAAGATCGGCGATCGGTACCCTGTGAGGTAAACTTGTTGAAAACTATTCACTTAACAGTGGCGAAGACAAACGACACTGTTAATTCCTGATGCTGTGTTGTGGAACACTAGCTAGATCAAGCAACTTCTTGGAACACTTATTACAAAATACTTATTGAAACATCACCTCACTGAAGAGCCAATATTCATCATGTTGACACTTGGGTCTTGGGTTCACGCAGCCGTCCGTGAACAGCTACCGGTAAACGCTTCACACCGCTCGCTTGAAGGTCCAGCAGTGTCGCCGTTAAATATTTACCCCGCCTTGAGAATAGACCATGGGCTCTCGGGTTGAGTTTTCTCAGTTTCTCAATCTACCGAACGTAGACTACATGTATTGCTTGCTTTCTTTGATTCTCTGTAGCGGTAGGGTCAGGTTCTGGTGACAAGGCCACTTTTGGTGGTGGGAACGCCAAAGCAATGGAGTCGACTCGACTCGGTGTCGGTGCGCTATCAGTATCCTACGCTACCAGTACCAGTACAGTACATTCGACGAAGGCCTGTCCTCTCTTGTGTGTGATGTGCTTTCGTACATCATGATTGCTATGTTGTTGTACCCACTACCGATACCACCGCTCTGCCTAGCTTAGCCCCCCTCGCTCCTCAACGTATCTACGTAGTATTTGTTTTTCTGATATGTTGCACTGCTCTTGCACTCCCCTACGGTAGTCAGCCAGGCGTACCGGTATGCCATACCGGTACTAGCTAGTATAGTACGGTAGAGAATTGACAGCCAAACAATAACCTTGAGGCGGAGAGTGGGCGAAACCTAACTAAGAGTGCTTCCAAAGTCCAAAGCTGTTCCGGCAACTCGTACGGTGTAGGTTTCAATATCAGGGTAGGTGAGGTAAAACAAACAGATTGCCGACGGTCCACTGCCAAACCTTGTCTTCGCCAACCACGACAAACCCTCGCTGTTTCTTGCAAGAAGAGTCAACAAGAAGCAAAGAGAACTCACACGGTGCGCACCGTGAGTCAACAATAGGCAACTGGTGAACCCGAGCAACGCAACTACAACCAATGTTTTGCCCATGTCACAACATCTTGACCACAACGGACGCTGACTGGGTCAACAAAACACATTTGACGGCAACTGTAGGCAAGAGTCGATTGCTCGTATGAACCTTGCCAGCTAGATCAATGCTGAGAAGCATTAGTTCCTTTGCAAGCTAGCTAGGTAGCAACAACAGTGTTTCAAGCTTCCGTCTTGGCTTGGAATTTACAATTGAATCCATCCATCATCTGGCCATTGAGCGCAGGAAGCCTAAGAACGGCGAAGGAAGGCCTCATACTATACTAGCTAGTCCAATCCCTCTTTGTAAGAAGCCTTTTGGCGGCAGAGATCAAATAAATTGAAATTGTTTGTCGACAAAGAGTCCATTCGATTGAAGCAAAAGCAAGACGAACTCTAGCTAGTGTTATTTAGCCAGAGTTTGTTTTGACTTACAACGAGTCGAGTCGATGTGCAAGAGTCCAGCCCCCACTTCGATAAGCAGTAGCAGCAAGAAGAAAGAAGCAGGCAACAACAACGACAACAACTAGAAGTGCAACGGAAGAAGAAGAAGTGGTAATGGTGGGGGGGACCGTGGCAGCCGCAGCCAATGGAACAGGTCGCCCCAAAGGCCGTTCGTCCATGTCGGCCGCACGGGCCATGTTTGAACAGAACATTGAAAAGAATGGCAAGCAGCAACCACACACAACCACCCAGCGCAAAGTAATGCCCAAGGGACGTCGGGTCACCTGCCCGCTTCCAAATTGGTGGATGGTGGTGGAGAATGGAAATTGTCCGTAGTCCGTTAAAGAGAAGTCCCATGCGACGACAACGACGACAAACAGCGGCTCCATCGTCTCCAGTACGCAAACCGCCACAACTGCAATCGTTGGAAGACGACGACGACGACGATCGGGATGTGATGACGGCACAGCCGAGACGGAACAGTCGGCCAGTTTGAAGAATTCTCACGACGATGCAGAAGCCGACGCGGCATCGCCGACCACCACTACCGAAACTGCCTCGGACGATTCCTCGGAAGGATCACAACAACAAGCAACCACAACAACCTCAGGCGACTACGAGCAGTGAATCCACTCCTCCCCGCAAAATCACGGCGGCAAAGTCGAATAGTCAGGACCAGACCACCGAATGCGGTTCGCAAAATCCAACGCGTATCTCGCCAATGGTCTGCCAACAAGAAGAACAAGATGCGGAGAGAAACGCAACAGATTCAATTGCAAGAACTCGAAGCAAAACGAGAAAAGGAAAGCAAGCGACTCGAACAAATCAAACAGGGACGACAAGTCAAGAGCATTCGAAATTCACTTTCGGTCTTTCAACAGACGATTGAGAAAAACAAGGAATTTGGATTCGAGTCTTCGCCCGTTCCAGAGGCATGGCAAGCCAAGCATGCCAAGAAACAAGACGACGAGGAGGAGGAACCCAAGAGACGCATCACCGATACAGATGCCGCCAAAGCTGCCGTCCAAGAGTTGAATGCCAGCGTCAAGCAGTTGCAATGGCAAGCCATTCAAGCTTCTTTTGAAGAAGAAGAGTCCGTGGAAGAAGATGCCGCCTTGGAATCGGCTTCGTCGTCGTCGTCGGTGGGTCGTCGGGAATCTCTTCTCTTTTTC
>CAICTM010000768.1:0-49338 GCA_903772945.1 Seminavis robusta
CAATAGATTCCAAACTCTCGGACATCTTCGACTTAAGAGTTGGGGAGGATCCGCAACATCGATCTCTTCTCGTTCGGACTCGTATAAAGCCCAAACTCTATTCAATCTCGCCAACTGGCTTGGTTGGAGTGAACTCACGCTGGATTCGTGTCATATGAAACTTGTAGAACCGTAGTTGTCTGAGTCGCTTCTCAAAGACAAATCCCAGCTGTCGTCCACGGTGGGAACTTCTCTGGGCTGAACTGCTGCGGCAGCTTCGGCAGTGGCTGCAGCCGCAATGGCTGGATTGGGAATGGTACCACCTGGTTTCCTCACGTTCTCGCAGATGCTCTTGATATCAGCATCGGTAAAGGTATCGAGTGAGACGAAGGCATCCAATCCTTGATCATTCAATGCTGTCCTCGTGGCTAATTCGGCAATACCGATGGTATTCTGTAGATATTGTTCATGGCTGCAAGATTGCCTGCCATATTCGCCTCCAATTACTTCTTCTCTTGCGGTATCACTTGGATGAGCAACAGTTGTTGGGTCTTCTTCTCTGCTCCTATTCCAACAGCAAACTGTACACACCCAGACAAGTAAGGCTGTATTCCACGGAATGAGCTCTGCACACCCAGTCTGTGGCAGTCTAGGCCAAACTCTTGGATCAGGCGTCCCCTCTCCTTGGCTCAACCGGTTTCTTTGGTGACAATGAGGCAGGAATTGATCCAGACTGAGGGATCAATATTCCAAGTCCAAACCTCTGCTTCCCACTTGGAAGTCTCTATCTCTCGCTCCACTTGAGAGTGCCCCTTCTTCTTGAGAGGTCTTCTGTTGCTATGCCGCTTGGAGGTCTTCTCTTCTTCTCTTGTTCCTCTGCCGATTACACTGGCAATGAGGATCTCTTCTTGTCGTTCTGTAGCTCCGAAACGGTAGCTTCGAATCGGCGACAATGGCGCTGCTTCGAAAGGAACGGTATCGTCACGTCGAACGGTAGCGTCGACACGTTTGAACGATTAACAAACTCCTTCTTCTTCTTCTTTCTTCTCGATCACAACGACAATGGGATATGACCGTCGCTTCGAACGAACGAACGGTATCTTCGAATCGTCGACAATGGCGTCGAACGAACGGTAGCTCTTCTTCTTGTCTTCGAACGAACGATCGCGACAATGGCGCTCGAACGATAGCTTCGAGCGGTAGCGTCGAACGTTGCTTCGATAGATCACAAGCTACCACGCCTGATAAGCCGAAAAAGGCTGATGGTGGTGTTGATAAAGAGGTTGCTATAGTGTTGTGTGTGTTTACTACTTGGTTGTTGTGGTTGTGGTTGATTTCTAGTAATCTGGTAACTGGATAGTCATAAATCGCTACCACAGGTCATTTTCGCAAATACCACGTCAACCCTCTCTGCGTGCTTGACGGAAGCAAAAGAAAGTCAATCCTCCAAACCAACTCTCACAAGATTTCAAACCATATGGTAGCCATTATTAGTAACTCTTTAGAAGTCATTCCTATCAGCAGACTAACTAGTCTACCGTACCAGTTACCAGTACCAGGATAACCGTACCGGTACCGACTGGGAAGGCTATTCGTCCCTGTCATCTCCGTGATCCAGTATCCTGCTCTTTGCTCATCACACTAAAAGAGCAAACTGCGCTGGGTGCACCAAGTAGACAATTTTTATACTAACATAGGATATCCAAGTGATCAATTTATGCTTTCATGCATGATAAAAAATTTAGTTACAGCCTGTAGCACGGGTGAGGAACCATCACGCCGCCAGAGGGACTACCGGTATATTCTCATGGAATCTTGGAGATGTCTCAGCTTCCGTGTGTTGTTGCATTGGCTGTGGTTGCTTCAGCGCTCCATTGAAACTTGGCCGTGGAGTGCATTGTGGGCAGATCGTTTAGAGCCTCTTCGCCAGCATCGTCCTCCTCATCTGCAGGGTCCGTTGCCTCTGTAGCGGTTGTTGATTGGCTGTCCGTTTCTTCCCCAAGTTGTCGCTTATCCCCGTCCAATTGAGCTAGCGGGTCTGCTCCTTTGCCATTTTCAGCTACTGTTGTCTCCTGTATTTGGGGATCTGATCCCCAGTGAAAGGGTTGCAGAGATTTTTGTGATTCCGGGCGTCTGTCGAGGACTCTTTGCTCTGCTACAGACGGCTTTCGTTGAGCAACTTCGTCTCCATCTTGTTCCGATGAACTCATGTTTGCATATCCATCACCGGTTGTTTGTGGTTCTATTGCAGGACGTTGGTATGAGGACTGCGTAATAGTCATGGCTCCATTGATGGCGGATACGGCATCCCCATCATGAAAATTGACGTAGTATTCGGCGTCGTCTTTTTGGTGTGGCCTTGCTCCTGTGACGGGTGACGTGGGCAATGGCTTGAGCCCTTGGAGCGCTCGAACCTTGTTACAGACCTGAACGCATCGTTCTCGGATTTGACTTCCATCGGGAAAATGGAAAGAAGTAGGCGGTTGTTCTCTTTGTTCTTCCTCATTCAAGGAGCCAACGTAAGGACTAGCGTCGCCAGGGATTTGTCTACCTGCAGCATCGCAGTCGTAGCGGTTTTGCAGTCTCCCATCGTCCTGGTTCCGAAAAACGCGTTCACGGACAGTTTGAACGACCTTGTGTTCTCGAACGGTTTGCACAACCTTGTTGACGTACTCCGGAGTCTTGTCGCCGTGTTCGCGGACCGTTTGAACTACTTTGTTCAAGTATACCGGAGTTTTCTCTTTGTGTTCTTGGACACTCTGGACCACCGACTTCCAGTATTCAGGCGTCTTTTCTCGAATGCCTTGAAAGACTTCTCGTACTTGTTGCTGCCGCGCTGTGGGACTGGGATCATCACGATGGTTCCGAGAACGAGAAGACTGTCGATGCTGATGAATTTGATAAGCGAATGAACTACGCTGTTCCCGCTCATGTTCCATAGCTCTCGCGGCCAACGCTGCTGCTGTCGCCATCTTTACTTGCTCGTCCATCAAGTTGTACTCTGATGAAGGACCGGATGAATAGCCTCGCGCCTGTAGATCGTTGTTGACCTGAAAGTCGCCTTGCACTGGTCCGACCTTCCAGTGATTCAGCGACATTTTATGGACCCTGTCAACTACTTTCTCCATTATGATTCTTCTAACCGTAACAGCTACCGTAGTGCTTTCTTAGACTCAGACTGACTCGACTGCTATGCTACAGAGCTGCTTCCTCTCAACCTTTGACTACTAGCTACTAGCTACTTGCCAAACTATTCTACAATACAGCGCACTCTGACACAACTCGATGGAAATATTGTTGTCGATCAGTCTCTGTTTAGGAGAGGTTTTGTCGAGTCGTTTGTGGGCAGTTCGGCAGTTCTTGTGGCCACAAAATCCAACCCTAACCCCAGATTTCCGTTGAAATTGGGGGACCCTCGCGGGGTCTCTAAACACCAAAGCTGAGCATGCTCTCAAGTGCCAACTTTTTGTGAGAATTGAGAGGATTTGGCACAAACATTGTTTGCGCTGGTGAAGGGGGGGGGGGAGCTGTGAAGGCAAGCCCCAGCTCTAGTGGCTAGCTAGCTATCGGTAGCTACATGTAGCTAGACATGAGACTGACTGTAATAGTAATTTCAAGTCTTTTGATTGATCAATTGCCACAACTACATAATCAATACCTTAGTAGAAAGCTTGTTTTCTACTGCTTTTCCTGCAGTTCAACCTCAGCTCACTTTTGAGGTCCAGGCAAGTCCACATTGCTTAGCTTTTAAAAATGGCTACCTGGTACCTGCTTCTCATCTCCTATAGAATGTATCGTAGCTAATAGCCACACAGTTAGTCTTGAAGAGAATTTGCTCGGACTGCAGGTTGGCAAGGGATTTTTCCTTCCCTTCGGAAAAATGAAGTGTTTAGTTTGATGTAACTTGTGGTGACAATTGATTTTGGTTTTGAAGCTGGAATGCATTGTAAACGTTCCCGCGCGGGATGAAAGCCAGATGAAAGGGGTGCGCGTGACACTTTCCAAGTTCAAAATGAGAATCGAATCGAGGGATCAAAAATCTGGAGAATGGAAGACACGCTGTTCTCTCCTCTTCCTCATTCACCGAAGATCTTTTACCTCTACAGGTTCCTTCCTTGATACCGTCTTTGCAAGAGAGGTGTCCAGACCATGGTATATGAATGTCATGAATGCGACGGGTTGTTAACCAACCCAACCACTCAGCATAGATTAGACATCAATCTCTCCACCATTAGCATTTCTCAGCTTGATGATGTCTTGGTACAGGTATCTTCGCAGTCCCATGATGGCAGCACGTGCTCCGGGACATCTACCGTCCAAATTTTTGGCGAACCTTCAGAGAGTTCCCGAAATGATACGAGTACTTGTAATGGTGTTACATCCGCGGCCAATCGACAGCGACAGGGTAGGAGCCGTCATAAGAACCGTCGACGAAGATGGAAGCACAATCAGAATGATTCCCTCCAAGCGGCGGTGTTGGAGAGACTAATCCACCACCCAATTCTGCACACCGTGGAGCGAATGTCTCTCTGCCATATCGAAGAATCCATACCCGTCCAAGCTGTTTGCTTATTGCTCGAGCACGCTCCGATGATAAGAGAATTAAGACTTGACGACTTGCTTTTGGAAGGATCCATCAGCAGGACGAGTGACAGTCAACCTAAAAGGATGGAACGGCTCTCCATGACTTGCTGTGGACCGGCAGAAGAACGCCTTCTAAAGTGGTTCATTACTGATTCCCATTCCAATTCGTCCCTTCGTTGTCTGGATTTGAGGCAGATGATTATCTCCAAGAACACTTTGGAAGCAATCTCGTCCCTTCCTTGCTTGGAAAGTCTGCATCTCGAAAAGATCCCTGGGGTCTATGCTTCCAATCTGGTATCCACTCTTAGTCATGTAAAAGGCATTCATTTATATGACCACATGCCCTTGGAATACGCAACGAACTGCTGCAACAATCTGCAACCACTTGAGCTGTCTATAAATGTAGAGTTGCCGCTATCCTCACTTGAACCCATTCAATTCAGTCAACTACTGGTCTCGATACTCCATCGCTCTCCCCGAAAACTTCACTTGGGATTCAGAGGCAACTACTCAGAGTCCAGGATCCGTCAAGCCATGGAGAGGCCTGGTCGTTCGGACCAGTGGGATCATCTGGCGTCAATATTGGCAAAGGAACTTGAGCATAACCAATGTCTCGAGTCCCTTGAACTGATGGTATCTGACATTGACATGTTGGAAGCCATGGTGTCACCTGCTTTTCAAAGACCTCTGGAAAAAATGCTTACAGCTCAAAACACTTCACTAGCCTATTTGAATATTCGCTCTCCTTCGAGGGAGCTAGCTTTGTCTCCCTTGGTGGATTTCTATCTCAAATTAAACAAAGCCAGACGAATAGGTTGGTTCCAGGACACACTGACGCCAAAGCAACAAGTAGAGAGCTTGCTACAAGCTCCAGACCTTTTCCCGACAAGCGAGGAGCAACAAGTCAGCATGATCTTCCACTTTTTGTCCAGTCAGCCATCTTCGTGGGTTCACGGATAGGATTAGATATTCCTGCGAGCAGCCACAAAATATCAAAATATCCTTCACAGGTTCCGTTGTTGAGGCACTACAGCAATCCTTTACTTGTCAAGAAGAGGCATGGAAGCCCGCACCATTCGGAGGAGTCGTAGAAATATTACATTTTTAGCTTTCCATAAAGCGTACTAGTAGCAGGGACTTGAGCGACCAAACACTCCGACGGTCTGGTACGGTACCTACTTGTGATCCATGTTGATTTCGTTGCCCACCCATGCACTACGGTATCGGTCCCACTGGTTACAAAAACCATCATGCAGAGTGAGCAGATGGATGTAGTAAAGTTCTCGCATTGACTGCATGTACAAAGCACATTGCCCCCTCTCCCGTTCGCCCTTTGGGGACGACTGGAAACAGCTGAAAGTCTGCTGAATCCTTCTCACAACAGTGGGCTGGCTAAACTCGTTCTGTGAGGAGGGCTCTATTTAGATGGGCGTACCGAAAGCCGAGCTGAGTCGTAGTACCCAGTTGGGGATACTTATTTGGCCACGCGTTGCAAACAAGATACTTTCACGTAGTCGGTTCATGTCTATTCTTAGAATCTACGCTTCTTCTGGGATCACGGTAGTTTCTCTGTTTCTTTGCAACTGACGGTCAGTTGGAATGTAGTAAACGCTGCTGCCACCAGAAGTCCGCCGCGATGGCATCTTTGGTGCGCTGTCGTTCTCGCTATGCGTTAGAGTTGACCCGTGGAGCTCCTCGTGTTGACCGCCGTCACAGCTATAACTGGCATAGCTCAGGCTGTCGAACGAGTGGCGGCGGACCATCTGAGGTGCTCCATCCTTCTTCTTCGTCTTCTTCGAATTGTCGTTGCAGCCAGCTGCATCTTCAGCGTGCAACAGTAGGTTGGAAAGCGATGACATCCATGAGTTGAAATCGCTGTGCTCGTCATCACGTTGAAACTTCGCCTGGAGAGGGGACCGCGCCGTGGACGAGTCGCGGCTGTTGCGACTGTGATCTGCCATGTATGTTCCTGGTGTAAGTTCGCTGACCATTCCAGCGTATGAGTGAGCAGAGTATGACGGAGTTCCAGGAAGATGAATATGCGACACATCCCACTGTTGGCCCACAGAACCACAATAGCTCGATGTGTCGTGGTTCGGGGGTACCGGTGTATTGTCGACCTCGAGAATTTTGCTGATGCTATTGCTTTCAATTTTTGTGCCCGTGGACCACCGGTGCGCTGCTTTGTGTTTACGAGTTGAGTCTCCTCCAACGGTCGATAAGTCGTGATCTGGTGCAACTGGCAAACAATCCGCACTTGCAGTTCGCAAAGATTCCCACCGTGATGTCACGGGATGCTCGTCAAAATCAGTGCGAGATGTTTCATCATCTTCGTCAATGGATGTATCTGCATACAACCGCGGAGAAGAAAACGATCTTCGAAATGGTGACCTCTGAGAAGAGCTGATGCTGAAATCATCTTGGGTGAACATTCGTGAAGACACTGTCAAACTGCTGATGCTGCCGCCCCCTATGCTGTGACTAGCAACACTGTGGGTGCTCCCCTTGGGGCTATTAAGCATCTTTGATGACGAGTGAAGCGAGTGACCAAGCCTATTTCGGACGTCCTTGAAGCCCCTCAGAGATGAGCGCTTTTTGCTGTTTGTTTGCCCACCATTTAAATTGCTCTCGGGGCTTTTTTGACCGCTTTTCCGACGACGCGGTACAGTCAAGATTGGGCTCGCCTTGAAGCCACTTATTTTGGGATTTGTTGCGCATTTTCGCAGCACAATTTCCACGCCCCTTTTGCTCGCTTCGTCGTCTTGCTCCCGCTCCGATGGCCTTGCGATGTTGGCGTCAGTTTTTCCTTTGTCGCCTCTGCTGGTGTTGCCCCGCTTAATAACAGGATTCTCGTCAAGATTCTCCTTTGACTTGCTTCCCTGGTTCTTATCAATTCTTCCGGTACGCCTGCTCTTTGTTCGCTGAGATCTTCCATCTCTACTGACCACGTCCACCGATCCAGATTGGACACTCTCGGCAGCCTGTCCGACAGAATCCAGATTGACGTCTACAAGCTTGGTCCTTGAGCGTGATCTCGTCTTTTTTTTGACGCCGCTGTCGTCGTTCCTGTTGATCGACCTTGATCGGCTACTCTTTGCCCCATTACTCGAACCGTCCTTGGATCTTCTTTGGCGTGTTGTACTAGCGCTTTCTTCTGCTCTGTGGATAGACCTTAGACTTTTCTTGCGACTTGGTCCATCTCTGTGCCTTTTCGAATGATTGCTACTACTAGCTGATGCCTTCGTGTCGTCGTCTGAACGTCCAATGATGCGGGAGGCACTGTGTGCGCGACGTCTAATTTTCTTTCCATTCTTGTCTTCCAGAGACCTTCCCTCCCGTCGTAAGCTGGAAGGAGCCAGATCATCGTTCGATATGTCTATCGTCCGAACGGACTTGCTCTTTTTCAGTCCGTCCGAGCATCTCTGGGTGGAGGAGGGCGAAGGCGGCGTACCATTTGCAGCCACTTGGTAGTGTAGCGGGTTGAAAACGTTTCCAGGGTTAATCTTGGGTTTCAAACTCGCCAAAGGCTCCTCACCCGATGGCTTCTTCAGGCCCCTCAAGCTCCTCAACGAGTTCGACTTTTTCAGGGTCTTTAGGCTTCTTAGAGAGTTGGACTTTCTGAGCGCTGGCTTGGAAGTCTTTTCTTCCTCGGTCCATGCTGGTCCTTCCGCTGCTGTGACCAATCCTCTGGGTTTCAAACTCGCCGAAGGCTCCTCACCCGATGTCATCTTCAGGCCCCTCAAGCTCCTCAATGAGTTCGACTTTTTCAGGGTCTTTAGGCTTCTTAGAGAGTTGGACTTCCTGAGCGCTGGTTTGGAGGTCTTTTCTTCCGCGGTGGATGCTGGTCCTTCCCCCCTTCTGCCAGCAGCTGGAGCGGCATCGTCACTGCTGAAAGGCGAAGACATGCTGTTACTCCTGCGGAATTTGCGAACCCGATCAGCCCGATCAGTGCTTTTCTGGGGTTGATCGAAGGAAGCTGCACCACTGTCACCGTTGGCAGGTCCCTCCACCGTGGCCTTGTCGTTGTCGCCCCGCAGCGATCTTAGAGATTTGGCTTTTGTCAGAGTGGCATCTAGTTTTCGTGCTGTTTTGTTTCCCTTGCTGGTGTTGCTGATTCGACCATGACTGGCAGTTGACTTGTGCCCTGTCGAAGAAAGCTCTTGAGCTGCTGTATCAATGCTTCTCAACCCCCTCAGCGACTTGCTCTTTTTCATGGTGCCAGCTGTTCTTCTTCGTGACGACGACGACGAATTGGAAGAGTCTCCTACAGGCTTTGCTTGTCTTTGTTCTGGCTTTTCCTGTCCACTAGCAGACATAATGCTTCTCATCGACTTGCTTTTTCGCACGCTTCTTCCCTTCTTACTAGCTCCGGTAGTTTTTGCAATGGAATGGGACGAAGACGACTTGGACATTGCTGATTGTGTCTTTTCTCTTTTCTTTGAGGAATCCAAATCCTTGTCAACGTCAATCTCAATGGACCTTAGCCCTCTTAGGGATTGGCTCTTGCGCAAGTTGGCGTGTCTCTTGCTGGCTGCCGCTCCTTTCTTGGCGCGTCTTTTGCTGCTGATACTGTTATCTATTCCTTTCCCCTCTTCATCAGTGTCAATCAATAGATTGCCAAAAGACTGGGCCCTTCCTAGAACGTGTTTTTTCCCATTCGGGTTGCTGGGCGATCCTTTGGAAGAGGCTAGTTTTGGGCTTGTTTTGGGCTTGCCGGGGAGAGACGACGCTGCAGACGCATCCATGGACGACGCCTCCATGACATCCACGACAGAGGTGGGGCTCTGGGGGGACAGAGGATCGTTGTCCTGCGCTGCCACCGCTTCGTCTTTTTCAGTTCCCTCCGAATCATGGACTGCTTTCTCAGCCTTGTTCGCCATGAACGCAGCTTGATCTTCCAGTTCATTTAAGAGACACGCAAAACTGTTCTCACTGCCGATGCTGCTCTCACTGCTGTCACTGCTATCATTGCTGCTGTAACCCGCCTTGTGGAAATCGTCTTCGCCATCCGAAGACAACTCAATGTGCCCCAATGATCGGTGGAAACTCCCATTGTTGTGCAGCGAGTCCATCATCTTGCGAACGCTCTTCATCTTCGTGGTGCCAGGTCAACCAGTCAAATCTATGCCTATCGAAAACTTGTCTTGAGACGAACTGACTATGAAGGAGATGGGTTGTCTGGAGAGTTGGCAACCACCGAGATTGACAGAGGACTGATTGCGTTTGGTGTTTGAGAGAGAGAGCGTAATTGCGAAAGTGGACACTGCGAGTCCATGCATCGAGGCGAGGGAAGTGGGATCTGAGGTTGGAAGTCTCAATTGGTTTACACTGTCTCGGAAGCAGGCGTTTTCAGTTCTCAGATGCACTGAACTAAAGGAAAGAAAGACCTATTAAACTACGAACGCTACAGTGTGATAGAGTACTCCAGAAGGGGGCAATAGTGCAGTAAGAAACCAACCTTTAGCCTCAGTTATAAGATCAATCCTGTTCTAATGGGGGACTACACGACTACACTACCGTAGTACGCACGGCTTGGCAGTGCAGTACTCTCTAGCTAGCTAGCGCTAGCTAGCTAGCTGGCTCCTACAGGTATCGTGCGTGACGCATGATCCATGACAGTGCTACGACCAGCTCTGGGCCATACGGCCATACCGACAGCGGGGAAGACAATAGCCCCGTGCTACATAGACGTCCAGAATGTCATTTTAATTGCGATCATTAAATATTTGTAGCTGGTGGCGATAATGCATACGTAATGCTGGCGGAGAGAAAGCATAGTAGCTATGCATAGGCCCATGAGTCCGGAGACTGTCCGGCAACAATCTGTCTTTTAAAAGCTTGTTTTGCCGCCAGCAATACAGCCAATGAATCGATCGATCAATGTGTACTAGTAGCGGTAACTTATTCGTTTGTGTCTTCCATCAGTCGATTTCAATGACACACCTCAATCCTTGTGCTACATGTACAGGTAACTTGAAACGAGACGTACCTGGCAGCAAAGGACAAGCGAGTGGAAGCATCGAGAAGGTGTTGAGAACCAATCTTTTTGTCGTTTGGAACGGTACTTTACATGTCTCAACAATGACAGCGCCAACTCTTTCGTACCCTTGTTGATGAAGAGTGAGTAAACTGTATGGTTCCCACTACTAGGTACTAGGTACCACCGCATAGAATAGCTCGGACATGAGGAAAGGCGAGATTGTTTTTGTCAATCAAGACTTGTGCTGGCAAAACAGCTACGATGTACTCGAGTACAGTACTGTACAGCACCAAAACTTACCCAGTACCGGTACTAGTAATGGTTTCTTAAAATCAAGTTAAACATGTTTATGACAATACCGCCTTAAGAATGCCAAAGAATTATTAGTGTACAACTAGTTGTCATCAGGAGTCATAGTTGCCACTTGGAATTATGGAGTGTTTCCCACGGCTTTCTCCTTCCATAATTTTGCCAAATGACCATGAGATGACCTTCTGACCTTGAAGCCCATCTCACGGTAAAGCTTCAAGTATCATACCGGTACCGCGAGAACCGGTAAGTGAAATACATGATGTATTGCGATGGTCCTGCAGATTGTCCTGATTGAAGATTCGATTCGATTCGATTCGATTGAATCGACTGAATCGATTGAAGATTCAAGATCTTCACCCTTTATTTTTTTTGGCCCTCGTTCAGTCGACCTCGAGTCGAGTCGCTTATCTGCCATGCTTTGCGCTACGGTACTGCCGCCAAGCTACCGTAACTATGAATTGCCGACGAGAGCACTGCTATTATCGTGCTACGGTTCCGCGACCGCCGAAATTTTGGTATAGTGAGCAGGCTTGTGGGAGGTCCTTTTAAAATTTTAAAAGCACTTCTTGTCTGAATCGAATCCGTTAATACATGTAGATATTCTGTTTTGCGATGCGTCCATGTATTATTCGTTGTCTTTCATCCTACTACTAGCTAGCTACCGGCAGCGCTTTCATATCCATCGGCTAGAAGACGATCGGGGGGTTCGAAAACACGTTAGCGTCTTCAGCGTAGGGCCTGAAGAGCAAGGACTGCCTTTGAGAACGCATCGTGTTGCTGAAAGAATCGCTGCCACCAAACGACGCATGTGACGATTGTGAGGACTCCAGCCGGGCCAATTCTCTCTCAACGTCTAAGTTTCTTCTCCGTTCAGAACGGTGATCAGAATGATTCGGGAAACAGCCTCTCTCGCAGGCAACAGTGTGGCTGCTGCCGTCGGGTAGACTCTTAAGAACCAATTGCAATGCTTCGACAACCACTGGATTTTCATCCTCGCAGTGCCCGTCTTGAACGAATGACTCCTGCCTTCTCGGGAGGGTTAGCTTCTTGTCCCCACGATGTGGCGACTTTGCAGTGGCGCCGATCGTGTTGAAACGCCGCACACTGTTGTTCGCTTCTGCCTTTTCACGGCGACGGGATTTGTGTACTTCGGAGGTGGTCTTGCGACGAGACTGCCTCGAGGATTCTCGTGACTGCTTCGAGGATTCTCGATTCAATGTTGGTGGCGAAAGCATGGCCATGGAAGCTTCCACGTTCTGCTTTCGTCCCACTTGTGGAGTCGTCGGAGCCCGCAAGCTCGAGTTCAGCCTTGGACGTCTAGCGGCAGAAGAACTGGATCTCCGTGACGAAGTTTCACGGGCAGAACAAGATACAGACATGCGACTCTCCCGCTTGGATTTCCTGTTGCTACTTGAAGATGCCGGAGTCACAGAGCTGGAACGGGAGGAGCGAGTGGAACGTCCTTCCTTGGGTTTCTTGCTCTTGCTGCGATCACGTGATCGCTGCTGGGTTTCATCGAGCCCAGATGCAGCCTTTGAAACACTACCACGACGAGGTCGGCGCGAGCCAGTTTCCTCTGGCCGTCGCTCCTTCTGAGATTCTACCTGACCTTTCTCTTCCTCCGGTGCAACTTCCTTGAACGAATGCTTTTCCTTGTCTACCGGTACCAATGGTCTTTCCTTGTCTTCAGAACGCTTCTCCTTAGGTTCGCTTCGAATATGCGCCGATAATGAACTTTGTCTTCGAGTGCTGGATCCAGATATCGACGTGTCAAGGCGCCTCCCAACCCTGGACGATCGACGCTCTCGGCGTTGTTCTGGCATGGAATCCGATGATCGATGGGATCGCACGCCGCTTCGCTTGCTCGTACTCTTCGAGCGCAGAGACGAAGACGGAATGGGAGCGTTTCTCGCTGAGATGCTCTTCCTCTGACGCGGTCTCTTGCCGCTCCCGGTAGGCCTAGGAGTATTGCTCCTCTTTCCAACATTGCTCGGGTCTATATCGACCGAAAGCAGGAGCACATTATCCGTAAGTTTGTGTGCTCCGATTTGTTCAACCTGTAGCAGTTCATTCAACTGCGTCGGCATGAACTGAATCAAATCTTGTAGGACCTCCTCGTCAGTCTCGTACTCGCTGTCTGAATCGTCCCTGAGAGTATATTCTTCGTCATCTTCAGGGATGGCGCCTCCTAGCATGGCCAGGAGATTCTCACCTCCTGAGGGTCGTCGCAGAAGCTTGCGTTCCTTTGGACCGTCATCCTTGCCACCCAGGGACAGAATCTCTTCTTCCTCGTCTTCCGACAAGTAGCGTGGCTCGACGTCCAAGTTGGAATGGCTCGTCATCCAAGCACGAAAAGATCCTATGCTGGCCTTCATCTTCTCAGCTGTGCTGCTTCTTCGTCGAGTAGACTGCCTCCTGTTGGCACGGCGCCTTGCTGCAAGGGCAACGTGATCGTCATTCTCAATGTCTCTCATCTTGTCCCTTTCTTTCCTCCTTCCTTCGATAGCCAATTGTTGGCTACTGCGAACGAATAAGAGATAATATTATGCTTCGACCCAGACGAAGTTGAGTGCCGGCAGCAACAGTTGCGGGTTGTTGAGCGAGGTGTGGGATATATATATATCTTCCATTAATTTTGAAGGCCCAATCCTCTCAATTGCCATTCAACGATTGACGATAGATAGATACAAACTGCGGCATACGTGGCATTGGCCGAGCGCAGCAGCAGCCGCTTCCTTGCTTCGAGACTTCTCTCAGGCTCTTACGACAGGTGGTTAACGTTGGGCTTTGGGTAGACTACTAGCTAGAGTACCGTATCTGGTATTTTAGATGGTGGATAAACGGTGCAGAGTGCCAGGAAGCAGGAAGTGCGCTCAACCACGTCAGAGGTCTTTGGTACTCTATGTAAGTCTTTCAAACACATTTATTAAGTATGTTTAACACCAACAACGAATCAGAGACACTAACAAGTAAACCTTTAATTAACAGCATTTCTGAATGGAAGCCAACATCCCAGCGAAACTAACTAACGTCACCCATGTTTGTGCATTGCGGAGCTCATTGCTATTTAACTATGGAGATTGCAGTACCACCGGTCAGCAATTTATAATGTTTCATTTAAAAATGTGGGGTCTGGGAGCTGGTCTGGGACCGTACAGCTTACCGTACGTGCCTTGCTCAGTCCACGCTCCCATTGGTCATTCGTAGCGGGTGGAACAATTACGGCAGCTGGAGGAGGGCGCTTCCGCGCTTCCGGCAACGACCAGCATTGACCGATCATGAAGTGGGCTTGGGTTGGTGCGTGGTGCCTGCTGACTGTAGAAGTTTTGAGATCTGGCAGGATCAGCATGTGGCTGGAGTATTCAGCAACACTGGCAGCTGCCAATGGTTGGAAATTGCAACATTGCTGCAGGGCTGCAGGGAAAGGCCACAATTGCACAATTGGAAAGTGAGCGAGGCCAGTGATATGTTGGCTGTGCTCGGATCTCATTCCTCGGAAGCAGATATTCGGATGCGTGCGCTGACGTCGTCCACTCCTTCTTTTTTCTTTCCCCTGGGGTTGATTGAAAGAGACAAACTGTGTGTTAGTAAAGTAGCTTGCTTTGAAAGGATAGCGAAGAAGCAGAAGGTCTCCTCTGCGGTTTGACTATCGAGAACACTCAAGCACCCACTGTACACTGTACCCAACTTGTAGCTGTGCCATTACATGTACCATACTCTTGCTAGCTAGCTAGCTACTATGTAGCTCATCAAAAATATTCACTCGAAAACTAGATCTAGATCTATTGGAAATTGGAAATTGGAAACTGGCCATGTGCCACGTCGCCCTCTCAAGATGTCAAGAGTAACTAGTGCAGGTTCACCTCGATGTCCGACACTTCCATTGATATTCTTGGCGTCTAAATTCGGCTCCAGATCCTTATTTAAAGTAGTACAGCTGCGTTTCGTATTCACACTTTGAATCCATAGATTTACTTACCCAATTATTGCTGATGACTTTTGATCACTTTGACGAACACTAGGTCTTTACGATTACTAGTGCTGTAGTTGCAGTAGCATTGGTATGAATCGGTACCACTACGCCACTTTCCTCAACTGTGAACCCCAACAGCCCCTTGAAAGTACTATTGTTTGTATAGTATAGTTCACGGTTTCCTGCTTGAAGATCCGACCCCAGCAAAGATCTTAAGATCTTGATCGGCAATCGAAAACAACAACCAGCAACAGCCTGCTTTCTTTAGCTTTTCTTTTACAAACTTCCTCTCTTTACCTCCTGGCTGGCTAGAGTCCATCTTGTTTTCTTTATTCCTCGCTCCTTCCATCTTTCTTCATCGTTAGAAATCATTATTTTTTCCTCTGCTTCAAACTTGATCGAAAGCCATCAAGCAACATGATTCTTCGTGAAGAGCCAACTTTGACCATGCAATCCCAACGCAACATCGATGACGACGACTCTGCTCTGGCTAACAAGGTGGAGAGCTTTCAGCGATCGTTGAGTCTGAGCAACTTGGACATCGCAAGATTATTCCAAGATGATGCTGTGCTGTCTGCCGAATTTGATGATAATGCGATGAGTTCGTCTAATAGCAGCTTTGGCGATGACATTGACGCTCTTTGGGAAAACGCAAGCAACGCAGAACAGTGGGCTTCCAAACAGGCGAGACAAGAGGCATTCCTCAAAGCTTCCGCCATGTCTCATGAAAACCAAGCGAAGAAGAAGAACCACGAAGAAGTCCAGTTCGACTGCTTTGGCTTTCCTCTCTTTGACTTGCAGGCCGACAGTCCTCCTCCTCCAAGAACGTCCCAGAAGGCAGATCACAAGCCATGCTCCTTTCCTGAATTGCCATCCATGTCATTGCTAGACAGTGAGAAGGCCGCTCGCAGAGCAAGAAGGCGCAGATCCAAGAACACTGCCAAGAGCGACTCGGCCCTTCCCGTTGCAACTGCCCTCCTGCCGCCGCCACCACCACCAATGAGACGAAGACGAAGTACTGGATTGCTCAGCTGCAAGTCTCATCACCAACAGAGTGATGCATCAAATATTGCGGAGCCCTTTGCAAAGCGGTCTCGTTCGTCTGCCGGATTGAAGGCGGAGGAAGGCTCGGCAAGGCCACGAAGGCGCAAAAGCTTTAACGGTGGCACTTCTGGACTTTTGGGACTTGATAAAAGCTTAAATGCACATTCCATGTCCAGTTCCCAACGCTGCCTTCGGACCAGCGGCCGCTTTCATGGCATGTCCTCCTCACAACGTGGTCATCTCCATTCACCTCAGAGCAGCCGACACAGGCTCCATCAAAGTCGAAGACCCCGCCGCACTCTCAGCGATGGCTTTTTGTGTGACCTAGAAGCCGAGGAGTCTGCCCCGTCCCATCACGGTAAAACCACAGTGGTACCTGCCTCTAACAAAAGGTCTCGTCGTCGCAGTGGCAGCAGGCGAAGGTCTGTCGTGGCCGGCACTTCTCCCTCGAACCACAACAACACCATCGGCCACAACCATGGCAAGGAGAGACGAGACTCTGGCAGAAGTGCAGACAAGTCAGGACCTCACAATAACAAGACAGAGCGGCGGCGAGCACGGAAAAATGATGCTTGCCCTGGAACCCCCAAACGACTGAACAGAAGCGCGAGAAACCTCATGGAAGACTCGCGGCAGACAGCTGCCGGTGTACGATACTAGCTAGCTTACTGTACATTCTAACTTTCAAGGTAGACACATATTATACAGACTGCAATGTAATCTGGCTTGCTTGCTTGCTTTTATTGCTCCATAGGTCCCCCCTTTTTGAAGTTCTGATCAGTGCAGTCCCAAGGTCTTGGTATACTAGTAGTAAAATCGTTGTGTGTCTTTGCCTCTTCTAATCAGTACCGGTAGACCTGTTTATTGATCCAGCAAGGAGTAACTGGAGCTATAGACCATCCAGCTAGTATTGCTAATGGTCTGTTCATCGTTGTGTCAAATCAAAGTACTGTACACTGGGGCAGCACAAGGCTTTCTCAACAACCCATGTTAGCCACCGAAACCACAGCCGACAGTCCTTACACCAATGGTATTGGACATGCACTTGCCATTGCCAGGTGCGTCTTTTACCCTCTATTCCTGGTCTTCTTGTGAGAAAAAACAGGTCGGTTTCGTCGCAGTACATTTATTTTAACATGTAGATTCGGAACCGGGACATTATTATCCACAGTTGGAAAATAATGCATCGCTGCCAGTGCCAAAAGAGCAGGAAGTATTGCACCACGACAAAGACTACAATCCCGATCGTTTCTTTTTTTTCCCTCACCAAGTCGGCAGCGAGCAACTCGAGCTATAGACCATCTAGCTAGTATTGCAAATGGTCTTTTAATTTACATGGTTGCTTCGTAGAACTGGGTGATGTCGGGTTGCTTGTGCTTTCTTTGCTTATGCCTTGGTTGTCCTGTTGTGGCCATGTCTGTCTTTGTTGTAGTCGTAGCAAGTCTAGCAGAACGAACAAGTCGTACTAGTAGCTAGCAAGTACCAGCTAGCAAGTCTAGTAGAAGGATGCATGTTTCGATGTTCCTCCGTGGTGCTCGTTCTCAGTGGCCCTTATTGTTGCCACTCCTCCACGTTTAGAGGCTTCTGTAGGAAAAGCTTTCAGCGGGCGGGTTTGTGCAAGCCTTACCTGTGCAAGGCACATAGTCAAAACAGAAGTACATGTGCAGCAAAATCAATGCTAGCCAGTAGGTGTCTTCTACTTGTTTTGGATATCATGTCAATTCAGTGCAAGCTTCTGGTCTTCTTCTTCCTACGAAAAAGCAGGTTACCACGTTACCACGTTAGCACTCCATCACCACTCATGATTGGCCTGCCAGTCTGCCTGTAGCGTAACATGATGAAAAATCATGAAAGCCTTTACTATACATGTCTGGAGTTGTCTGTCCTCACTTGTCACTTGTTCTCGTCTCCTCCAGTTCTGGAAATCAGAACCCACTATTGTAGAAAAGTGAAACGACTCCCGACCTCACATAATTTTACATGTCACGTACTGTACCAATTTTGAAGGGCAGATGCTGCCTGTGGACACGCAGAAGTGCATTGTTGTGTTGTTGCTCTCTAGCTAGCTACTAGTAGTAGGTTCTTGGCTGTGTCTGCCGGACAAGCAAGCAAGCTAGCCTGGGCTGGCTGGTACGTTCTCGTTCTGGTAGCTAGAACAGAGGAAGAGTGTACCAGTACGAGCAACCGTGCCTACTGGAGAAACACACACAAGCAGCCTTGCCGCTTGCATTGTTGAAGAGCAAGCACGGAGGTACCGGTATCTCCTGCCCCACAGTCCCAGAAGAGCAGGCACAATGAGTTCGTTTGAGACGACTATTGCCCTCAACGGACTGAGGGTCTTTCACACTTTTATCGCTGTATGTGTGTGCAAGTTAGTCTGTACGTCCGGCATAAAGGATGGGGTAAATAATAATTGTTAGTTGGTAAAATATACTCCGAGTACCAAACTATGTGTGTGTGCAAGTTAGTATGTACGTCCGCCATAAAGGATGGGGTAAATAATAATTGTTAGCAGGTAAAACATACTCCGAGTACCAGAGTATGTGTGCAAGTTAGTCTGTATGTCCGTCATAAAGGATGAGGTAAATATTAATTGTTAGCTGGTAAAACATACTCCGAGTACCAATGTGTGTGTTTTGGTTGGCTATCGATAGACTACAGTAGACTGTGTGTTCAGTTGAACACAGTGTTGGATTTGGCCAAAGAATCAAATCTCTTTTTTGACAGTTGAGGGCATCAGCCTTCGGCTGTCTGTTCTTTCGAACAGGAAAAATAAATAGCTGTGACGCTTGTCTTATGTACCCTCTGAAGCCTTTCCTTTTATCTAGGTATGATGCATAGGTGTGATGAGCTGTGATGCTGAGATATGTTGGTCCCTCGACAGAAGAAGAAGGCGCAACGAGTTCCTTTTGATAAAAGTGAGGGAAAAATTAGCTGTGACGCCTCTAACGGTACTAGCTACATCGTACTAGTAGAACGGTACCGGCCAGTTGAGTGCATTCCGGTACAGAGCACAGTACATGTACTGTACCAGTACTAGTACCGCTATTCCATGGATCCAGAGCAGTGCTGGTACCAGGAGCACAGGAAAGCCCACTCGACTGAGTCGAGTGACAGTCGAGTCGTCAACAAGAAGCCAGATGATGGTTGCAGTTTGCAGTTTGCAGTGGCTGTTGCAGTTCTATTCAACAGAAACATTGAAGGGTAGAAAATGGGCTTTTATTAATAAATTGACAACTATTCTCACGCGCAGGAAACATCCAGGAGCTCGTCCAGGCAAATAAGCAATGGCCTGGGGGAAACCTTAACCCTGTTATAACGTTGGGGCGTTGGAGCCCTAGTTAGCAAATGTCCGAAATCTAGAAAGAGAACTTGAGTTTCTGCAAAATAATCGCACGAAAAACGGAGAGAGATGATGATGGCGCCGATTTTGATTCCTATGGAGACACATCATCACCTGTGATGATTAGGCCAAAAGGTATCTTTTGTTAAAAGACCTCCAAGTTCCAACGTTCTGAACAACTTATGGCCACAATGCGGCTCCCGGGCCCAACGATCTACGCATGTGGTAGATCTTGCTCGCACCTCTTCGGCATCGTCCCCTCAGCTCTCTGCCTCTGTCCTAGCACCTTTTCCCATCTTCTGAATTGTTTATAGCCACGCCTTTGCTCGTTGCTTCGTCATTATCTCGACGAAAGCATTGTGCCCTTTTGAGAAACTGTTGGCCTTTCCTTTAAGAATGATAGGATACGATAGTCAGGAGCATCATCCTCAGTTGGGTCTGTTTCCTGGGATTGATTCCAATGTTTCATATCCTTCACAACAAGGCTTTGACTATCGTCATTGCAACTACGCGGGTTATCCTCCTCCGACAGCGTTTGCGGCTTTTGGAGAAGAGATGAAAGGAGCCAAGGGAGAAGACAGTAGCTTTCCTGTTCGTCTGCATTATCTGCTGGATGTGCTACAGCAGGATGGGTTGGCCCATCTTGCTTCTTGGCAACCCCATGGAAGGTGCGGACCTTCTTTCGCACGCATTGGATTCGGCTGCTCCACAAGTGCACTACTCACCTTATCGTTTCTTCTTTCCTTCTTATTAGATGCTTTGTTGTCCACAATCCTGATGATTTTGCTGAGAAAGTGTTACCTCTGTAAGAATTGATGCGGATGATCCCTTCTTTGGTCAACGGCTAGTTGCCATGGTTTGCTCAGTTGCGTATCTTCCCTTCGCCACAGATGGTTTCGTCAGAGTAGATTTGGATCTTTCCAGAGGCAGCTGAATTTGTACGGCTTCAAGCGCCTCAAGCAAGGTTAGTGTGCAGAGCGGCAGCCGATGTTTTGACTGCGTTGTCCGCTGGACGTAAATAGCAAACATGATTTCTAGCACAGGTTAGGTGTTCTCGTTTTCTCACAATGAACAATCTTGTGCTCCGGCAGGTCGCGACAAGGGCGGATACTACCATGATTCTTTCCTGAGGGGATACCCGCAGCTTGCGCACGACATTAAACGTGCCAAGACCAAGAAGGCCAAGTCATCGGACTCTGAGGAGGAACCTGGTGAACCCAATTTTTACTCGATCCCCTTCCTCCCAATCACATTTCCCGCGGCTCTGATCCGCAACGCTCCTCCGCCCCCTGCGAGTGTTCCTGTCTCCCAGGCATCCAAGGAGAACGTGTTTGCGCAGCCGCGGCAACAACCTGGACAAGGAGTTCCGGCAATGCACTGTGCGTGGCCAACCTACACAGGTCGTGATACTGTCCAAGTTTCTAATGCCAATGCTAACCCATACTTCGACGCCGAAGATATGCCTATTATCCATGTGCCTGCTGCTGTTAACGAAGAGGAAAAGCCGCCTATGGCCCAGCAGGCTCCCCCCCCGGCGTCATACAGGGACTCTTTCCTCGAGCTCAACGTGCCCTTGCTTCAGACAAAGCTTTTTGCTTCGCCTCAGCCCCCGTCCTTGCCCGCGTGGTTGCCTGTAGCAAGCAAGGCGCAAGAAATCCAAGAAAATGTGAACAGGGACGACGTAGCTTCTCCATCCCAAAGCACCACGACAACCACCACCATGTGATGATGCACTGTATCAGTTCCTCTACATACTAAATCCGACGCTTTCTTTCTTACAGTTACAGCCATGTGCATCGAAAACACCAGCCTCGCCGCACAGTAGAGTACGGATAGCTAGAGTTTCCAACCCAAAGTGGATTATTTTTGTTTTAAGTCTAGTAAATTGTTATTCCTTTTCAACTAACTAACTAGTAATGGTCCCTACTGCCTACTGTAGACTAAGGTAGCTAGCTAGTAGCGAGTGGTAGCATTTGATGATTCGAGTCGAGTCTTCATGGAAGACGATGGATTGATACCGTTGGGCGGCATTATTTACTTTCGTCACGGTCCTGTCCGTAATTCCGGCCACGGTGACGAAGAGCATGAAAATAAGGAAAATGTGAGCACTTTTGATTTCGCTTTAGAGTTCCGAGATGAACCATTTTCATTTAGAAATCCCCCAGGCGACATACTAAGCAGCTGTTGAAAGCACGTTCAGTATGATCATTGGATAGTCAAAGCTGTTTCTTCCAGAAACTCAAGGAACAGATTCTCGATGACGCACCTGTTTTGATCCATGAGCTTACGTGGACTTTTTGGCACAACATGGCCACATCAAACTTCTGCTCAACAAAAATTGAAAATTGATGGCTTTGGAGCTTTCGAGGTCGGGCGTCGGGGCAGTCGAGTCCTTGGATACGTACCAGTGCCGGTACAGCAGGGCACCTGCGTTCATTCCTTGAATGAGAAAGATACCAAGATACTCCGCCACAGCTACAAATTAGGGAGGAGTACGTGTAGTCCTCCTGGAGCAACCACCAATGGCTCATGAGAGACAAACGAAGCATAGACGACAGGTCCTAGAATAGGAATGGGTCGTCAGATGCTCTCCTGTAATGCTGGAAGCAGGAAGAAGTTTTGAGCAAGGAAAGAAAAAGAAGAAGAAAAGGTCGGTACCATAGGCTGGCCAAAAATCAAATACTGTGGTTGGGTCATCCCGCTGCCGAAATTACAAGTACTAGTATGTCAGGCAGGCCAGCCAACATGCGGCAACGTGGATTCTTGCCAATAGAAGATGATCTTTCATGCTTGAGTGGGCTCTGGTTTGGTATCTACAGTCCAGCACTCTTTGACGTGGTCCAATCAAATTCTTGTTGAATGTAGCGCATGAGTGACAGACAGCTCTTCAGCAGATAGATACCGGTACCAGTACAGGCACACAACAAGATCTTGATGCCGCACTTCAGTGTTCAGCCGTATGTTGCAGGTGATGATCCTTTAAGGAGTTTTACACTGAAAGGTTGAGGCAGCGTGGCAGGATTTGTTAGTTGCTCAAGGCCATCGCTTCAAGCAAGTTCAAAGATACTGCTGTCGCTCGGCGTCGGTTAGGGTCTGCCCTGGCTGTCCAACTAGCACGGCAAGCAAACCAGAAATGAGCAATGCGGGGGTCGACAGCTGGGTCGATGGTCTGTGCACGGGTGACTGCCTGGAGCTTAAGGTAAGACGAGACTGGGCTACTAGACTCCTGATATGCTCTTCCAAGGTGGTTGCAGACATCATCTAGGGACAGTCTTGGTGTATTCATCAACCTAACAAATTCCCTCGCCGGGGTTGCGATTGTATCTGGCTGGAAAAAATGCTTTGACAATTAGCTTATGTCACTGGCTTGTGTCACAGACAGTGGCCACGAATCCAACAACCTAATCCAAGCATAGCTGAAGCGTCCCAATTTACATTTGCTCGCCTCGTCTACGTACGCACTTCAAAACGAGTTAGTTTTGAGAAATCGACGTTCTCGATGCACCATGTCCATCAAATGTTGACATTTGCCCTCTTCATCTAAAGCCAACAATGTAGGCACCAAAAGGGATGTATCCAGCATAAGTTGCAGCAGCCGTCGTCGATGAGGTTTCTGCGCTTCGGAGACCTGTTGTTGAGTATACCCACCATCGAAATGACTGCGCAAGGCAGCTTGTCGTTTCACTTGTGTGTATACTCCCAGCTGCAGCTGAAGCAGCTCTTGTTGAAAATGCAGGTTCCAGACATGAACCAAGGCCCAAATACCTGCATCACTTGATGTCGCGTCTAGAGCTGCCAAGCTTTTGGTTGCCAATGGATGGGAGGTGTCATCTTTCCACGACTGTAAAACAGTCTTCAGTGGATCATACACATCAGCACCGTTGTTGTTTGTGGAGTCGTCCTCCACAAGGTGTCCTTGAATTTGCAGATAGGTTTCCTTGGTGGCCCATACTTGAGGGTTTAGAATGGCCTGAATGTGAATTGGTTGAGTGACTACATGGTCCGCCAAGAATTGGACTCTGCCATTGGTTTCGTCTGCAATTTCTCGTAGCTTGGTCAACTTGTATACCATAGCAAAGCTGGCAAATTGGCCTGGAATGAGAGGATGTGCAAAGGGAACCACCAAGTTTCGTGGAGATTCTGAAACGCTCAGATCATTGTATAGTTGCCGATAACGAGGTTCAAAAATTTGCAGGGGCACTTCCATTTCTGGTATGGGGATGTCTTGTCGGGGTGTGAATAAAGGCAATGGGATTGTTTCCAAGAGGGTTGTTGAATCAGGATCAGAAGCAGTAATGCTATCCTGGTGAAACAGTGGTCCGTTCAAAGGAAACAACGGAAATTTTGTGCTTTCTTCAACTTGGAGTGACATGGGATCGCAATCTTCCAACTTTGGCAGCCAAGACACTCGTTCTAGCTGTTCCCGGACCCACACAGATTCCACCGCCATGATGTCTGTTGTACCGGTACCCAATGAATCAGTGTTTTTGTCGGTTGTGTTCGATTTCTTCCTTTGCATTTTTCGAATGCTCTCGCCCCATTGTCGACTGTACGCTTCAATATCGGGTCTCGCTTGATTTAATTGTCGCAATCCAGAAATGCCGCCCTGAACTCGATCTCTCAATGGCATCCCTGCAGGTAATTCCTCGCGAAAACTCTCCCGCAAGACAGTTCGAAAAACCTCGACATTGTCCATGATGCGACCGCGCATCGGAGGAATGAACTCATCCAGAGGAATGTCTGGTGGAATTTCCTTACACCATCTCATCAAACTTCTATACACGGTCAGTACGAGCCGTCGTTGGTTCTTTAACGGATTGGTCGTCATGTTCTTTATCACTTTTAGCAAGAATTGGAGGCTGACTCGGATTCTTGGGGTGAGAGCTGATTATTGAGAGGGCACTTGATGATAATGTCGATCAACAAGGAGCTAGGCTAAGGGCCAAACAAACATTCAAACTGCACCAGGGATCATAGAAGATCAAACGAGGAATGGAGGGCCGCCAAACCAAATGATCAGTTGTCATCGTCGCCTTCCCTCTCATTTGCTGCATGCCGGTATAATTAATAGTCAAACGATCAAACACCCTGCAACCGATTTACATCCTTGCTGGCTTAGCTAAAGATCCAGTTTATTTATCCAGTTCACAACCAACGTGGGTCTTTTGGCTTACTGTTACTGTTACTCAGCTACGGATGCTTCGCCTTCCAGGGACTATTTAGTATTTGTTTTTCTCTCATTATCGTGCATCCGGCTGTCACTCTGGCACCATGGCAACAACCACGAAAGCAAGGGCAACCACTGCCACCGCCACAAATTGGAGCTACAATTGTCCTCAGCTGTGATAAGTCAATGGAGAACAATTGACCCTCAACTTTCTACAGTAGGTCGCCGTGGCATTGAATGCCCGTGATTACTGCTCCGGGGCTGCAGCGTCCACCACTGCCGCTCTCGTCGATCCAGAAATGCGAGGTCTGTGACCCCCCTACTTTGCAACTATTGTTGGGCTTGAAACAGTAGATTCTCATGTCATCACAATACTTCTCCCTGCATTGGAGTCGACGCATAAACTGGCCACTAGGACAACGCATTTGGTCTCGGTGTTCCTCACTAAACCACTTGGAAACCCAATTGTCATGCCAACCATGGCATGGAGAAGCCGTATCAGCTTGAAGAATGAACTTGCTATCGCATCGCTTTCCAAGACAACGCATACCAATCATGGGACCAGCAAGGTTCTTGGAAAGACCGTGGTAGTGTGTCTTGGAGTTGAATCGAGGGGTCCACTGCAAACCTCTCATTACCTTGGAGTAAAAGTCGTTCAAGTTAGAAGATGGAACCTCCAATCTAATACGAGAGACTTGATACTCAAGATAGTTATCGTTGTCGCCTTCGTGCCTGCGGAAACGACCAACCCAGTCATTGGTGTTTTTGGATTCCTCGATTTGAGGGACACAGATGCGATCTCCACGCTTGATATCACGGATCAACGTCACTAGAAATTGACTGTGCTGGGCAAACGCATTGGGATCCGAACTCAGTTCAATCCTCACCCCTCGCTTCATCGGACCCACAAAAACCATGGATTGTATTTGATCATTTGGGATGTTGAAGCTCCAGACGGGATTCTCCCTCCGTTCGCCAGCTCGCAGAGAGTGGAAAGCGCCCAGTGTCTCTGCGGAAGGGCAGTTGCGACCCTTGTGCAATATTACGCCGCCATCGTTGAACACAGACACAACATTTTCGGCATTGCCGCCCTTGCCAATCATGTCCATGGAAACAAGGGTAGGAATGCGTTTGGCATCCTCAGTCCAGCAACGATCAATATGCTTGTACAACGAGCCAAAGTAGTTCGCCCTGGCTCGTTGCGCCACATCTGCCTTATAGTCATACGGGTGGAAGTGATTCAGTTGCATCAGCCTGGTCCACCCCTGCATGGCCTCCACCCATTCAATCTTTCTGGAGTGGATAGTCACTCCGCTTTTATCATACTCGCTTCGAAGTTAACAGTCCTTCCAGTCGACTGTCGCGTAGGTCGTCTCTGTCATGATGGGGAATTGTGCATGATTCTACCCTTGCCAAAGTTTCCGTCAGCAATGACAGAAGCATCCGTGACAACCACAAGTCTCTGGTTTGCCTTTTGCAGTTCTCCAAGAGTAGGCCAATCCGTGTGTTTCTTCCAACGCGGGTCAGCATGGTTGAACATCATGTCTCGAATGTATGGCATCTTGTCAAACTCCTGCTGTAGTTTGGGAAGGAGATACTCATTCTGTTGCTTCCTTGTCTGGAGGTCCTCCTTGTCGAGCTCATGACGTTGTCCATCCAACTGGAGGTCCAGGAACAAGATCAAATCAGGGTCCTCCCTTAGAGACGCCTCGATCTCATTCTTCATCCGATCCACAAAGTTGCCATTGTCGTGGGTGCCCTGGCTATGAGCAAACTCAAACTTCCCTTTGTTGTAGCGAATATCAAGGTTGTGTCCATTCACGTTGTGTCTTTGGATCAAAGTTTTCATATCATAGGCTTGGGATTTCCGGCCTCCTCCAGTCTTCGTGCCAGAGTTGCTGTTGTGGGCAACAAGGAAAGTTTGTTCGTGGAAGCGTCGATGTTTTGGGAAATGAAACCCTGCATCCTTTGGGATGTTCTTCGGACCGCGGCCATTGTTCTGCAGTATCTTCTGTTGGGAGCTTTTTAACCGAAGCTGGCGGTCATACTGTGAGCTCAGCTCCAGTTCAGTGCTGTTGGGGGCATTCAGGTTGACACCACCGTCGCAGAGGTCAAGCCACAGCTGGGGCCCTTCTTCTTCGCTGGTCCAGTCGTAGGACGTTGGTACATTCTCATCATTACAGGTGTCCAGAGCTGAAGGATTAGTGTCATTGGTAGCAGTCAATGAACCTCGAAGGCCTTCCCCCCAAAGCAGGCCCAATGGTGCATGCTATGGCCAGGAGGAGCTGGAGTCGGAAAGATAGCTTCATTGCAGGCAGATAGTCCGTAGCTAGTTTGCGGTGGATCAGTTTGTGAGTTGGAAAAGGCGTGTAGTAATGTGCGTTCGATCCAGGGGCAGAAAGGAAAGTGTGGACGATACTGTTTCCTGGGGTTGGTTTTTGGAATCTCTCCAATTGGTTTGTGAGCAGATGGGAAAGGGGCCAGAGGCAAAAATCTCGAACTCCGGTGGAAGGACCAGAACTTGTCACCGTGCTCAACACAAATTATAGCAGCCACTCAAAACATATACGCTCTAATTGACGTATTTTGGGCAATGCCTGCTGATTTATACATTCCCTTGGCTTTGGTTGTGCGGCTTCAGACACAGTCGGCATCTGTTCCATTCACAATGCTGTGATCTCTGGCGCGAGCAACTTGTTTGACGGTGGCTGTAGTTTGTTTTGGTAGCTAGCTAGTATTTTAAGAGCACAGTTCTCGCAGCCTGCAGGCTTGCTGTACCAGTACTAATCACCACCCCAACAATCCCCCCACGGCAGCCGCAACTGTCTGCGTGCGTGCAGAAGCAAGCTTCCAGCCAAGTACCGTAGCAAGCCAATGACCATGCAGCTACTGTAGACAGCTTATTTCGCAGACGAATGATGCACTCCTCGTCCTTCGCCCGGAAGAATCGGGCACGGAACCAGGTGTGTATATCCGAAAGTACTTGCACAGGACACGGACTTGGGCAACACTGCAAGTTGCCCTTCACCGGTTTCAGTGCTCTTTGCTTTCGACATTGTTCTCACCCAGCCGTCTTTTGTCAATGTCATTCGCTTCTCCTAACATCGGAACCTAGATACGGTACCGGTAAAGCAGAATTCAGCCTGGACAAGCCAAACCAGCTACCACGAGGAGCATACCGGTAGCAGGATTTGCATTCTGCGACGGACGCGTATTACCTACCGGTACCAGGTACAGCTTACCACACCAGCATGCTGCTTGAGGATTTCGCTTGACGGAGAAGAAATCATCACTGCCTTTGGCAACGCAGCAGGCCTTGGCGCCATCATATTATTAGCTTTGCAGTAGACTACCATGCCTTACATGATTGCAGGATAAGATATTCGTCACCCTCCTGTGGTACTTTGCATTGGTCAATATATGACATCTCATTTGGTCTCTCAACATTCTTCGCCAAACCACCTCAAAACTTGCTTGTAAGGTTCATTCTTTTAGTAAGTTAGATGTTCAACCTGCGATTGGGGAGTGACAGTCACCTCCACCTCGAACAACCTTGGCTACAACTTCCAAGAGCTGCCACGGCCACGAAGTCTTTCAGCCATTGCTCTGTCACTGCAGGTTCATCGCACAGGAACGAAAACTTTGCGAGAGTAAGTGGCATAAACAGCTTGGCTCCAATCTTGCTCTTGGGATTTTCCTGGGGCTTGTCCGTCAGCGCTCTGGAGTGCCCGTTGGAGGGCTCGTGGATCACAGTTCGACTTTAACCAAGGGTGACTCAGAGCTTGGTTCGCAGTGCTCCTAGTCTGAGCATTGTAACACAAAAGTCGCATTATCAAATGTTTCGCTTCTCTGGAGACATCGTCAAAAGACGGAGATCGAAGGTTGTAGGATCCACGAAGAACGGCATGCTTGATAGCCCCTTGGTCCTTGCCATGGAACGGAACACCACCCGCGAGGAGGGCAAATAGTACAACTCCCAAGCTCCACGAATCACAGGCTTCGGTGTATGATTTCTGAAAACATTCCGGGGCAATGTAATGGTAAGAGCCAACAACTCGAGTGAGCCTCTGGCCCTTAGCGATTGGAGTTGCCAAACCAAAGTCGATCAACTTGAGTGGGCTCCATACGTCCTTTCTGGATAGAACGACGTTTTCGAGCTTGACGCTAGTGTATCCGGCAAAAAGAAAATTAAGTTTGGTGAGAGAAAATGTTTCAAACCAAAGCAATGCAAGGAGATGAATCGAATGATTCAATCGCACGCGGTTCCTCCGAACGTACTCTCTGTGCACGATGCCGCGGGAATGTAGAAACGCAATCGCCGACAATAGCTCTGCAATAGTCTTGGCTGAAGCAGTCCAAGTACGAGAGGCAGATGTTGAGATTCTAGAAGCAGCAGCAGCAGCAGCAGCAGCAGCAGCGTGATTGTCTCGCAAAAACCTTGTCTTACCTGCATAAAACTCCTTCACTTTGTGCACCTTCTTATTCTTTAGTAGGTTAAGCAGCGTTCCACCAGTTCCCAATTCGGTGATGACTAGCAATTCTTGGTTGTCAATGTAGACATCATGCAGTTGAATGACATTTTCGTGGCCCTGGACTTGGCGCATAATCTTGACCTCCTTTAGTAGTTTCGCGAGTTTCTTGGTCTCGCTGGGCAGCACGAGACACTTGCACGCCAGTGTTGTGCCATGTGTCTTGTCGTCTTCGTGACCTGACTGTCGAAGGTTGAACAGTTTGAATGCTCCTTGTTTGGATGGTGCGTTTTGTTGGCATCTCGACGCCACGCAAACTTGGCCAAAGGAACCTCGCCCAAGAACGGAATGCCTATGCAACACGTAGGAAGGCGTCAACTCAGGGTTGTCCTCATGCGCACCTTCGATTTGGTTTTCGACGCTGCTTTTGCTGTTTTTTGAGTAGTAGGACAGGCCATCGTCGTCGTCAGTAGCAGTCGAGAGGAACGCGTCAACATCAGTGAACGTTCCATTGGTCTCATCCAAGAAGTTTAGGCTTTCCAGGTTCATCTTTTTGGAGGGATATATTCGCTGTTTTCCTTGGCCGCCCCGTTTTGTCAGGAGCTTCATCATGGTGGATCGAGATCAGACGGGGTGGAGCAAAGCGAATGATCAATCTATCAATCCAAACCTTCGAATTCAGCTGAGTTTGCGCTTTTCTAGTTGTAGAATATGAACGAGGAAGAAAAGTAGTGCGTCCACCAGCGTGTTTCCGTCCTGATCAAAACGTTCATGGCCGCGGCGTTAGCATTCATCATCCGTCGAATGTTGTCATCTTCACCATCATTTCTAACTCAATCATTTGATGACAAAAATATATTTTAAACTGGTTTCATTCCTGCGAGCAGGCTTTGCTTCGATGCGATATGCAGCCATCAGAGCTGCAATGACGGGACGAGCTAAGGGCCGCATTTCCGTACCAGATTACCAGTACCGTTTTCTAAGCAGTCCTCAATCGCCCTGAACTCTTAATCTTGGAGAAGGGAAAGTGACTTAAGCGGTAGACGCCGTAGACTCTTGAATCAAACATGGAAAGTTTTTGAAGGGCCTATAGCTTAAATAAAGACTGTAAGCTCCATTGAATATGACTGGACGGCAACCGAGATTGGAGAGTTTACTGGTTGAGAGCAGAAATGAAGTGTGAACAGAGTCACAGAAGAAGAAGCCCCAGCAAATAGCAACAACAGCAACCGAGAGAGAGCAGAAGCAACAACGATCACCACCGTCCCATTATCGGCTGGCTGAGCTATTTTGGTAGTAGACTTTGTCGACCTCTTCGCACAACAACAGAGGTTTTGACAACCAACGCAAACGAAAGTAAAACGTAGAAGGGAGCTCGAAGTGACGGTCCTTTTGCTGCAGCCATTTCGCCCGACGAGTAGTAGTGAACTTCTCTTAGAACCGCCACCGATCGATCGTGTGACCAACCGCCGTACAAGAATACTTTGGTACAACCATGTCGACGTTTGAGAATGAACGAGGCCTTCCACCGGCGCAGCGCAACATGAGCGCTGCTGCTCGTGCTGCTGCGGCCGACGCCCTTGTGAACGAAGAGCCGCGGGCCAAGCGAGTCAAGTCCGACCCGACCATGACCATTACGTCGCCCGAATTGGACCGCTCTCGTCAAGTGGCATCAGCTGCCGTCAGTAACGAGAAGATTGCCAAGTTGAAGCAGCGTCAAGTCATGAAAGGTCACAAGGTTAGCAAGCTGACGGACTTTGATTTCGCCCAACAAGCCATTGTAGCCGACAGCGAAGACGACATTGACGCCATTGTGGAGCGTCTTTACAAACTGCAGTGTTTCCGCGATGAGTACCAAATACTAGACACGGTCGAGGAAGGAGTCGCGTTGATCCAAAAACTCATGGAGATCATGCCTGGATACTTGCTCAGTGTCGACTTTGCTCCGCGCTACGGCTCGCACATTTTCGTTTGGGACTTTGCGGCATTCCAACCCGCCACCCTCCAAGACCCTGACAAGATGCGCATCTTCATGGGAGCTCTCTACTACATCTTCCAGTGTCTCAGCACCAACTTGAAAGCTGCCAGAGCCGGTGTTGTCATCATTACCGAGTGTCAGGGCATGACCAGTGAAAACTTTGACTTTCATATCGAACAAAAGATGCTCTCGGAACTCTTCTGTCATTACCCATTCAAGTACAAGGAGTGCCTCTGGCTAAACACTCCCGTGATTGCCAATATTGCCTATGGTCTTCTCAAGCCACTCGTGAACAAGTCCTTCCTGGCGACATGGAGAATGGGATGCAAGCTAGATGGATACGAAGGACGCGTCGATTCGCTCTTCAAGCAGCCAACATTGGCCATTGCACAAGAACAATTACTCAAGAGAGTCGAAGGATTTCTCACGGAGCGAGCTCAAAATGTTCGCAACTTTGAGCTTTGTGAAAAGATGGTCTATAACCCTCCACCGGAAGGACAAGGACCGCCTCTTCCTGCTGCTGCTCGAGGACCAAGACCACAAGGAGCTGCCGCTCGAGGTCCAAGACCTGGAATGCCGGGTCCAAGACCTCCCATGGCAAGACCGGGCATGAGACCTGGCATGCAAATGCCAAGAGCCGGCCCTCGGCATGCAGCGGCTGCCTCTGGTATTGCACAAGCTCGTGCTGCACAGCTTGCCAGAGCCGCCGCCCGGGCTGCTGCCGCCGCTGCTAGAGCTAATGCTAATGCAGAAGGAAACTGAATATGAGTTGAAGTGAATTCGGCTTTTCTTTCTTGCACTCTAACTCTTCCTGCTTGGAGACGTTTTTGGTGGCTGTCCGTTTGGCCTGGGGACAAGCGGAGGACCAAAAACAAGTGTCATTCTAATCAATCAAACAATCGAAGCATTGGCGTAACGTCATGATATGACTAGAATATCATGGCGTTGCCCCAATCTATCGATCAGACAAACAAACGAACGAACACACAAACACAAAACAGATAAATGACTGTACGGACAAATTGTACAAATAGAGGTTGCTCTTCATAACGAAACAGAATCTTTTTGAAAATACATATTCAGTACCTTTCCATTGTCGAGATTTTGATCGACGTGTCGGCTTAGCTTTAGGCTGGAAGCCTTCTGTGGTCGAGCACATCTAAGTGTGCGTGGCGTTGAATCTTAATTGCGGCGTACCGGTAGCAATCTTTTGGTGGGGCCTTGGCTTGGACTGCCACTCGGACCGAATGAAGAGACAGAGTTATGGACGTAGCTGGTTTGTAGCCAGCACATGCAGCTACTTCGGCGGCTGGGGGCTACCGATTTGTGTGTTGCTCGAATCCATTCAATGCTTCAATGCATCCGTGTCCGACGAGCGGATCTGCTTTGCCCCTAAAGAAAATATTGCCACCGCAAGAATCATTTCCAGAGCTGAAAACCAAACACGGGTACCAGTGTTGTCTCACTAGCTAGCTAGCCATGCACCAGGATCCTCGGTATGGCGTACCGGTGCACTGGCTACCAAGAAGCCGGTTACAAGATCAATTGTGAGCACACTCCAGCCTTTTACACGGACATGACCCTTACCAGAAGGATAGCAAGCAAGAAGATTGGACAAGCCGCAATCCTTTTACTTGCTGTGGTACGGTATCCTTAGCCTTGGCTGGAATTTAAGTCGTGCAGGCAGATCTTGGTTGTTTAACCTGGACCTCTGCTCGAGCCAATGTATCTATTGTACTAGGAAGATGCCATGTCAGACTGGTACGCCAAAGATCTATTTCGTGGGACCGCAGTCATCATCTGTTGCTCCGGCTCGAGATTGCTGTTGTATGCTTCGAGTGGCTCTATGTCTGAACCCAAGGAGCAGTTCACCTCCAGCAGTGCTACCGATTGAGACCGGACGATGTGTTGTCCGGGGTCCTACAACTAGCTACCGGTAGGAAGGCTCCACTCGACGGACGATCAGCTTATCAACTGCCGAGGCGTGAAAAGGGAATCCTTTCTAAGGAAGTGGTTGGTTGAGGCTGGTTTGCTGCTTGTTGAAACGAAAGTATGACAGGTCATTGTCCTTCCAGCGATTTGGCATGCGAAGGGATACGGCTACCAGACCATTTTTAATGAACATCAAAATCATGTCTTTCAGGCTACCGTACCGGTAGCTAGCTACTAGTAGGTGTTAGGACTACAGTAGGTACTGATCTGCAATCAAAAACTTCTAAACTTTAACCCGATTTCCATTAGTACATACATTCCTTGTGTCCAGTGCCTACCGCTCGTCAAACGCCTGGTTGAAGGGTGTTTTGTACAGATATTCTTGTACATCGAATTCCTTCGTCTGGAGACCGGTGTCTGGAAGCATCCAGGTTGTGGCTTGATGAGGTTCGTAGTACGCACCAAGAATCTTTTCCTTTTGTTTGGTTCCACTGACAAAGACGATCTTATCCTGTGTAGCTTTTCCCAAGAAGGGTTGAAAGATCTTCCACAAGAACGCAAAGGAAGATGGAGCATCCACAATGAAGATCTTGTGTATGTGCCCCGCAAAGTGTTGTCGCATAGTCAGAACAAACGTCTTGCCCAGAGACATGGGAGGAGCATTGCGAACAGGGTTAAACCCAGCAAAGTCCAAGATGGCATTGACCGAGCTGTCCTTTGCTTGGCTGCAAGCAATGGCCCGTTCCATTGTGTAGTACGTCTCCTTGAGGGTCCATTCGTCGTGATGATGGACCGTTTTGCGAGGGACAAAGATATGTGTCGAGCGCCCTTCCCTATCGTAACATCTGACATAGTTCTTTCCACTTGACAGGTACTGTTCGAGTGGTGCCCTGTATGGGTTGGAACTGGACCATGGACTTTCATCAAAGGCCTGTCGCAATCCGTCCATGTCGACTTGCTCTCGAAATGCCAGAGTCGTCTGGAGCTTTCTCAGTGCTAGCTCAGCATTCCCCTTTTTGGATCGTAGGTATCGCAGCGCGATTTGGCGGGCGTACAAGGTGGCCTCGTATGCATCTGGATCCTGAAGATACTCGTAGGAAGCATTGGCGGCTGTTTCCAACTCCTTTTGAGTCAAGTGGGAGAGCATCCAATCCAGTTTGATCAGAGTCTCTGGAGCGACGTTCGAGGCGTAATCAAGGGAACGACGCCGTTGTGGTTCGTCTGTTAGTGGCAGCGGAAGATTCAACTTTTCAGGAGACGACAGGACATCCAATAGCATGGAACTTCTCGGAGAATCTGTCAAGATGAATGGCCCATTGCAAGAGCCAGCCAAAAGGGGAGTTACGGTGCAGGATGCCATCGTTGGGTTGTGGATAGATTAGATTGAAGAAGGAGTATGTTTCTAATGGAGGATCAGATTTGTGAACCTTCCAATCAAGCCATCCAACACAGAAGGCTTTTGCCTTGACGGATCGAAAACCTTCGCGGGCAGGGAAACAGAAAACAGAATGGAAGCTGTCTTGGGTCCTGTTGCCGGCGAAGTGGAAAATGTGCAATCAGTAGCAGCAACCTAGCCAACCAGAGCAGATATCGACCAATCTGGCGCTAGCCACCAAAAAGATGATAGAAGTCCCCAGCATGATCCTGCGGCAGCAAAGCTGACCATGCAAGCAAGAACACTTTCTCCGAAGGAAAAAGAGCCTGCGATGTTTGAGCGAGAGAGTACGACTGTACAGTATCGCCGAGTGACGAGTCTCGGACGGAGAGCCACGTACCGGTACGACTGTATCCAACATCGTCAAAATTCTTGTGAAAAGATGTTAGATCCCATTTGGCCTTAGTGTTAAGATGGCTAGGATCGAATACTAGTAGGTAGTTTTAACTGAAAAAGTAAATGTAAAACACAGGCCACTGTCTGTGGTTAGTTTGGGTTGTTTGGCTTGAATGGTGCATCTCCTCTACCACTATTATGGGAGTGCTTACTGTACGCTTGGGCAAAATGGTTCGTACGTGCAAAACTTGGGATTGTGTTGGCATGTTTTATGCGATCATTGTAGACTCTCGAGGCCGTTTTGAAATTTGCAAATGCTGCAGCGTCATGCCTCAAAGGTTTAGACAGTGCTGATTGGGTTGGACATAGGATGTCTTTGCTGCCGGGAAGACATCATTTATTCAGTGTCCCTGTCTCAAGCCAATTCATCTTTGGGGACTGAATGATCAACTATACAGGTAGGTACGGTACATGTAGAACCAACTATCTCTTTCATATTCATCTTAAAACTAGTACAACGTATCAACTTTGCGTTTGGGGGATCTCAGTGCCCACTAGCGTTTCTTTTGAAGCGGTTGTAATCATCTTTAGGATACCGCTACCGCTACTCTAGTACCGGTACACGATAGCAGCCCGTACACACTTGCACAGGTACATAGTATCTTAATGATAAGGTATCTATAATGCTCTATAATCATTCAATTTGAGTTGCCAGCAAGAAAAAGATTTAAAGGTCACTAAAACCATAAAGCGCGACTAAATATTTGTAATTTTGGAGTGCAAGACTGATCTGAGTCAGTGAAATTTCAGCCAGCACACTGAGCAACAACGCAGAGGCAAGATGATGATGATGTAGTCAGCTATCCGGGTTGGGTTGCGAGTATCAGTTGTTTGACCATGGTGGATGTGTTACCCAGGACCGCCGCTCGTGGTGGCTTTGTCTCAACAAAAGCTTGGGTTTTTTGGGTGTTGCTCCAGTCAATCGTGTTACCACGGACCTCGGCGTTCCGAACGGAGTCTTCCTTGTCGAGAAGGTTTTCACTGATTCCGCGGAGTTTGCACAATCCCAATGCAAATAGCAATCATGTTGATGGTGCTGAATCAGCATGTACCTCAAAAATCACTTCACATCGACGAGAGGCTCTTGCCAAATTCATGGCTCTGCTCTCTGTAACAGCCACCACTCCGCCCACGCCAACCTTGGCATTGGACATGGATGCCTTCATGAGTCAGGAACTCTCGAGCAACCGCGGGAATGATGCTTCCTTGAAAGAGATGAGTGACGATGAAGCACTGTGCAAGTTTGGGCAGCCCTCCAAGGAACGGGGGGAGGCTTGTATAAGGTAAGTTATTATTGAGATCTATGATGGCTAGCTAGGTGCTGCTTGCAGCGATTGTGAGAAATTCTCATTGGGTTCGTTTCGGAATGAATCGCCAGAATGGGCTTGCCTACTACCTTGAAGAAGGGAGGTGTAGATGCGTTTGGCAATGTAGATCGGGGAACCTTTGTGCGTTGTAAAATCATCTATGTGGAAGATCCTAACTCACCCAACAAGGGCTTTCTCATGAAGAAGACTGTTTGTGATTGAAGAAACGAGAGCATGCGGTTCTTTTGCTAGCTATGAATACTATCTGCCGGGGATCCACCGTTGTGCTGTTCACCGTGAACACAGGGTGGATTCAAAATTTCTAGGGCACACGTTGTGCTATAAGCTACTGCTTCATAAATCAATTGAATCAATACCATCGCATACATGTCGCGTCTTGTGCTTATTGTACGACAATCTGTCCTTCTTTGGGCGTCATTGGCCGCTGCGAATTTTCGTTATAGAACCATTTGCGAAAGAGCGAATGATTCAATCGGATCGTAAGAAGCACGGCAACTACTTTTGAGCATGTGTCTTGTTTGAAAAACAGTTGCTGTAGATGAAATTGGAAGCAAGTAATGTTTGAGCTGGAAGTCTTTTGATTGATCTCCTCTTTGATATCACTGTTGACCTCTCAACGGAACTGAGAGGATCAGACTCGGTGGAGACGATGGAAGTTAACTGTGATGGCAGCGGGACCTGCCCTAAAATCAAAGCAAGACGCACTGGGTCCTTTCAATCGGTGCAAGTCTCAATAGGCATGAATCTCTGGCATTCGACGAGTTGAGTTGGCACAACAGATGCTTTAAATGAAAGCGATGTTGACAACAAAACTCTCTCCTTGGGTTCTTGAGTGTTGCTTCCGAGGATTGATTCGATTCGATTCGATTCGATTCATCATCCCAAGCACACCTCGGCAGCAACATCTGTTGTGAAGACACGTTTGGCTTGCGCGCAGGATTATTAGCTTTAACCCTTTTGTAGTTCTCAAAGATGAAGCAGAACCTCTGCCAACCACAAAATGCGGACTTCGGTTTTGCTGCCAGACAACACGAAGGGTGGTGGTGGCCATTGATTCTCGTCCGAGTGTTTGGACTCGACTGTGCAAGTCTCGTACTCCGTTGGCCCAACAACACGAGCCATATATTGCTGAAATCTTTTGTGGTTGTTGTCTCCCTTTGCCTGAAAACAATGGCGACTCCTGCCGAAGTAGTTGCTGAGCAACATGAGGAGGCTCGGCGTTTGTTGTTCTCTATGCCTTGTGCTGCTCCCCCAAGCCATGAGGAAATTCCCTTGTCGATGAAGACATGTCCCACCCTGGATCTGTTTGCGTCTGAGAAAGAAGAGGAGGAAGAGAAAAAGGCCTGTGATGAGCCAGTCAGTAGTCCTTCCAGTGGAGAGACACATAGTCATGATGCAACCGCCATTGTGCCTTGGTCGTCTCGAGGGCGTGTGGATGTCTCCAAGATCCAAGCACTGGTCAAGGAGGGTTATCGAATCATTGAGCACACGCCACCACCACCAGCAACCAAGAACAAGCAGAAAGCATCCAACAAGAAGAATCAAAATAATGCCAATGGCAGCAACAACAAAAACAAACCGAAACAACAGCAACCACGACTATTTGGCCCGCAATATTCGGCTACCGATATCAAATCGACAACCAACTTGTGGGATCCCGTCAATGCCGCTGTCAACAATGTGAATATCATCCGACCGTCGCATGATGCCTGGGGAATTGGCAAAATTGTCCTCATTTTTGCAGATGACTTTCTGCAAGGAACCTACGAGTTGCCGTGGTGGCATTTGCGAACAGATATCCGACAAGCCGTGGCACCCATTCTAGACTGTCTCCAAATTCAAACCAATCAAATTGTTCGTCTATTGTTGGCCAGTTTGCCACCGGGAACCACCATTCCCTTGCATCAAGACAGTGGCGCTTGGGTTTGCCAAACACATCGAGTACACGTACCCATTATTGTGACAGAACCAGACAAGATTATGTTCCGAGTGGGTCTCACAGACCAGCAATTGCAACGGATTGATTGTACTCCGGGACATGTCTTTGAAATGAACAATCAATGTCGACATGCCGTTAGCAATTGCAGTGACGATTATCGGGTTCACTTGATTTTGGACTACACATCATCATCCTCATCCAACAACAACAACAACAACAACAACAACAACAACGAACGACCACAACAACAACTTCAACATGTAAAATTGGATCCGGGAGAGAAACTCTTGCAGACTCGTCGGTCGGTCGATCGACTCCGCAATCAAGGGTCGAGGCCAACGCCCTCCTTTTTGATCCTCGGAGCTCAAAAGGCCGGTACTACGTCGCTATACGAGTACATGATGCAACACCCTCTCATTGTCAGACCCAAACGCCGAGAAACGCATTGCCTCGATTGGCGATGGAAGGAAGAAATTGCCAAGGGCAGCAACTTTACAGAGAAACAACTAAGAGAGCACTGTGAACTCTTCTACGAAACACAAGCCCTCAAACTACACCCCAGTTGTTGCACGGGAGATTCCACACCCAGCTACTGGCTCGATAGTCGACGAGTCATCCCGAGACTCAAAATGGTGTTTCCCTGGCGCATCTCCTTCTTGGTGCTCACGCGAAACCCTATACAACGAGCCGAATCGCATTATGCCATGGTCACAAGTTCGGAAGGAACACCGGCGCAACTCAAGACACGAGGAACCGAATGGAGAGAGAAATCGTTTGTGCAAGTCGTACACGAGGAATTCCAAAACATGCACCAGTGCGGATTGATCCCCTATTGGGACATGGATGCTGGGACTGTTGACCAAACAGTGTTTGATGGCTTTATCAATTCGGCAGAGGAAGATCAGGCATGGAGCTTGTATCTGGACCGGCATGTGCCGCTACATACCGGCTCCTACGGTGTCTTGGCCCGTGGCTTGTACGCTCTTCAGATGCGGCCATGGTTGCATGCGTTTCATCCACAGGACTTTTTGTGCCTCCAACTGGAACGAGACCTGAACGCTACAACTGTGCAAGCCACCATGGAACGTGTCTTTGATCATGTGGGAGTGCCGTCATCCTTTACCTTGGCAGATGTCTCACCCCAAAACACCCGACAGTACGAACCCAACATGGACGAGAATCTGTATCAAGTTCTAGAACGATTCTTTGAACCGCACAATCGACGATGGGAGGCTCTTGTGGCAACGCTACCGAACCAGTCCAACAAAGTTGGGACCATGGTGTAAATAAATAATTGGTGGGCGTCAGTATCTAGATATCTCTAGCTACCGGTAGCTAGTAGCAAGATTGCGAGGGTTCGAGTCATCCTCCTAGCTAGTGGGGTTATACTGTAGAAGCAATCGTCCAAAGAGTTCAACTAACTAAACGAGTATGAAAGTACACATCTTCACCTCCAAAAAAACTCCCACAATCTCATTTCAATTTCGGGTGAAGCTCAGTTGCGTTTACTGAGCACGTACTAGTAGAGTTCGTCGGAGGCTTTTGTTGTAAAGAGAGGGCAAAGTGAACAGGTGCGTGGAGCAGTCGAGAAGCATGTATCAAGAACTTGCAACAATTCACCTTTTAGCTACCGGTACAACCCATTCTTGGTGTTGGAGTGACGATAAAAGTGAAGTATACTGCTTCATCCTCTCTGCTATTGAAGCTGCTAATGGACTGTGCTGCCCCACAAAACACAAAAACACAGACGAAAGGGTTCACTAGCTGGCTACCAGTACGGATGGTTCGCTATTATTGTAGGTGACTTCTGTGGCCCATCCTATGCCCTCCATGGAGGACGGCTGGGTTTGGGCCTGTCGGAGATGCTGTCACTACCTTGATGAGACGTGTTGCCAACTGAGGTCCTGCCCTTTGAACCAACAAGGTCTAGCTAACCAGACAAGGAGGGAGGAGGGAGCTAGAAAATATTATTTGCAGAGATGAAACGACCGTGAGACCGCAACAGCTAGCTACCGCAACCCAGCCACCTGGCTGGCCTCTAGAACCACCATCGCAAAAAGAAGCTCATACTAGCTTGTGGCTGGCTTGAAGGAGTTTGTTCACGTCACCTTCTAAAACGCTAGCTGCGTCGTACTAGTACGGTAGCTGGCTTCGCGGCTACTTTGTTGTTGCTTGACCCTTCCATGTCCATATCTGTAAGCGAAGATAACGATACTGTGCCTTGCACCGGTTTGACGTGGTCCGTCCTGGCAATTGCAATGTGCGAGCGAACGGTGGGAAGTGTGACTGTGTTCGAGAGAGCGTTCCGATTTTGGAAAGCAGGAGCAGAGCAAAAGCTGACTATTCAAGCTCTATTCAGAAGACCATAACTCCATGTTTCACTTCCCGCGACCTTTGGTCCCGCAATTCTTGGACTTTATTGCTTGCCGGCCTTTTTACTACTAATCACTCAGAAGTGCGTAACCAACCCAACCACGTCATAGTCTCCTCTACAATGCTTGTTTATGAGTCTAGAGTACTGTCGTCTGTGGATCTTTCTCTACTTCCACAGAAGGGAGAAATAATCGTTTGACTGTTCTGGGTTCTTTTCAAGGAACTATGATGCATCTTACGAGTACTACTGAACAAAGGGCGTCAGTCTGTGACTTGAAGTTCCGGATATTTGCTAGGCCTTTGCCTTCTTCAGGGTTGTGACGTTGGAACATGGTTCTTTTATCAGAAATCAAGCCTTTCACCTGCTCATTAGAAGTATTGTTACTGTTTACTCAACCGGAGACCGCCACCCAATTGTTAATTGTTAGCTAGCTACAAGTAGTTGTTGGAACCGGTAGAGGATTGGATTGCCTCATCTCAACTGAGCACCCAATACCGGTATGCCAACCAAGGATGATTGGGTACCTTTCAAACCAACATCGTTGCCAGCAAATAATAACACCCAATGGCTCGCTCCATTGTTGTGATATTGACTGAGATCTGGTCTCCTGAAGGTAGTGCAATTTGTTCAACAAAGTAAGCCTCTAAGGAGGCCAGTGTGGCCGGTGAGCAGACTTGACTGTGGGAAATACCCGGGCCTTAGCTCGTGGGTTGTCCTCAAGCACATCTCGTCTGAATCCGTTATTAGACGTTCAGTTTTTTTTTAAAGTAATGGAACAGGGGGGTAAGAACAGCTGATAGAACAGAATTTCCACTGGTTTCCTACTTTGAGATTCAGCTGAAAAGTTGAAACAAAATAAAATGTATTCCATCAAGCCAGATTTCTTCTGCAAACTCCCTCCATCTCTAGCTAGTTTTATCCAAAACAAATCTTGAAACCTAGAATGGGCTCACCGTGATTTCTTAAAACCATGACAGAAATATAGCAGTAAAGCTGCAGCAATCAAGAATCTGGATTCCACACGCGTAATAATCATATTTAGTGTTATCGCTGGAGAAAAGAACCATTAATTGATACGATTTTGATAGCAATTGTTTGCTAGTATCACAGAAATCAGCTTCGCTAGACTTTGGTACAACCTGTACAGCGGTCCGCTCAAGAAGTACACGTCCTAGCTAGCTAGCTCAACTGCTATAGCGCTATACATGTAGCTCCAATTATAGCTACAGGAGTAGCAAGAAATTAGCAAGTGTATGCATATCCACGTACTTAGCCACGTAGCCGCCGATCGACGGTTTCTAATTAATTTCCCATCAATCCAAGGTACAGTACTCCGCTTATTTGTGTAGTAAAGGCGCTTATTTCTGAGTGCACTCCTCAACCTCTATCATAAGATATTTCCACAGGCTCCTTTGAAGTAGAGTACGAGTGGTTAGAAAAGGATAATACCGTACCGGTAGAAGGTTGAAGACCACAACAAATTGCTTCAAAACCTACATTTTGCAAAATATTCTGTCAAACTTTGCTCCAATTGCCACTTCTGTTCGACGCATTGAGAAAGAAGAGGCAGATCACCTTATATCGCCTTCCCTGCGATCCGAATGGCATCGTTTGGCCTGCAAACTCATCTATGCATATTACTATATAGATAGATTGCAATTGGGGTTCAGGGTGAAAGAAACGGAGCACAATTCTGTGAGAAAGCCCGGCCCACTGGCTAGTCCACCATGAGCTTCGCATCCAACGATCCGGTTTCTTATATCTAAGTTTAAAATTTAAGTTTGTTTAGCCAATTGAAGTGGGAACTGGCTTCTTTTCTTTGATATCCTTGATTGGATTTTGCAAGTGTCCAGACAATCTGTCAAGCTTTGACACTCCCAGCCCGCAATCACAGCCTCGAGGCCAGGCTTCCCGTGAGGATTGAATGGAGGCTTTGGACGAACAAGCCTGAGTACTTAAGGAGTAACAGTCGATTGAAATATTGCGAGGTTTCATTCCGCAGCATCAGGTTTACATGGAGTTGGAGGAAATTCGCAATTCTTCTATCCGGCGGTGCTTGCTGAGAGATCAGGATGGCAAGGTGTCTGGAACATTCATTACCCAAACACAGGTACCGGTATGCATACTGCAGTCGAAATGGCGAAGTTCTATACTCCTGCTGATCCATTCTGGTATTATGGCCAGATCTAGTCCCTAATGATGAGTGGTATCTCAAGGGGTCCTCGATGAAGCGAGACTGAGGATAGCTCTCAAGCAGTAGCTTCAAATCTTCAAACTCTAAACTATGCGGCTGGTTCACTAGCTACCAGTACCGTGGTACATAATCGGGTGCTTCTGGTAGTACTTTGGTTCCTCTTCTAGCTGGATTGTGTCGGAATCAGATCATGCTACCTGGTATTGGCATTTTTTAGCAACATCAGGACGAGCTCCGTTTTGGCCAATTACTACGTGTAGTGGTCTAGAGCTACTAGTAGCTAGAGCTACAGGTATTATGAAAGTCTCTCCGTTGCTACGGGTGTTCCCAACTCCCTGCTAGATAGGTAAATGGATTTAAGTTGACCTTGGACGCTTTAATGAAACGATCACTGAGTCAGAGAAGGCCATAGATGTCCTTTCAATTGCCAATATGTCTTTACGCAATGAGGCTTCCAAGCTCTTCCACCCAACCAAGAGAGAATTCCGCCCCTTGAAAGTGTACTCGGAGCATGGATACTTTTCGATACAGTACTGTCCTCGGCTTGATTGTCCTGTAATATCAGAACGGCCCATGTAGCTTCCACTGCTCCCAGTACTATTCTAGCTAAAATGAGAGAGGGCACAAAATCTCTTCTTGCTTTTGGCAACCACAACCAACTCACTCACTGCTGTTGCTCTTCCTTCTTGATAATTGGAAGATAATACTAACTAATATACCAATGGCAAGCAAGATGAACAACAACATGAGCAGCACCCCCTGGACAACCACAAGTATGGTACCAATCTGCCCAGCCCCTCCGGCGCCAACGCTGCTGGCGCCTTCCTCCCAACAGCTGAACACTCCTTTGATCGCGTCAACGCTGGTGCTGGAACCGTCTCTGAGCGGACAGCCTCCCGCACAGAATCCCGATCAGGGCTTCCCCGTCAGGTTGCATTACATGCTAACGGACATTCAGAAGGAAGGAATCTTTACTCACATTGTGTCCTGGCAGCCCCATGGACGGTGCTTTGTGGTTCACGACAAGAAGCAGTTTGTGGAGAAGATTCTCTGCCTCTGGTTCCGCCAGTCCAAATGGGCCAGCTTTCAGAGGCAGCTCAACATGTACGGCTTCAAGCGTTTGAGCCATGGGCTGGACAAGGGTGGTAAGTTGGATGGATGACTGACATGATTGTTTGAGTGTTGGTGCGGACTCCCGCGATAAGACCTGTGTCTCATATAGTTTTCATTGCTCTCCTCCCCCATGATGACACAGGCTACTACCATGACCTCTTCCTCCAGAACTGCCCGCAGTTGGCTCGTCAAATTCAGCGACACAAGGTCAAGGGAAAAGGACCTCGTCGTCCTGCTCAGCCCGACGCCGAGCCAAACTTCTACAGTTTGCCCTCCATGAACAGCCCTCCTCCGCCTGCCCCTGCGGTCAAGAACTACCACCACACGCATTATTCCTGCGGCGCGCCAGCAAACGTCATGGCAGCCACCTTGCCACAGCCCACCACTGGTGCACCGGCTGGTGCCATTACCCTTCGAAACACGGTTGGGTTGACGCTCTTGACGGTCCCCAAGCTGTCGGATATCTTTCCCACCCTCCCGGGAACCCGCAATGCAGATGAAGAGGATGCCTTGACGTTGGAGGAGTTGGCTTTGTTCAGTTAGGAGGATTGCTTCCTTTGCTATATATCTACTGTACAGTTGCTCATCTGGAGACCTCGCCACAAGACAAACAAAGTGGGGGCTCTTTTGTCGAGTGGATGTCCTTGCGCATTATCTTCACTTAATTCCATCCCTTCTACATTTCAAGTTCATTTGTTGTCTATTTGAGATACCAGTACTGTCATCAGCGGACGGATTAGCCAAAAGTCATCACTGTTGTACTTGCTTCAAAAACAACGTTAACGTTATAACTAAGAACATTTGATGGCCTTATTACTATAGTATTGCTTTTTGCAAGAATAGGTGCGATGGAGTAGTAGTTTTGGGAAACCGTAGGTACCTGGTAGGTACAGGTAGACCTCATGCGGAGGGCTTCCAGGACGTGGCGCTAATAATGTTTCTGGAACTCAAGTACCAAAGTGTGGAGGTCGATCGAGGGGGGCGGTGGGAGAAAATGTTGCTGCGTCTTGTCATGTAGCAGCCGTCTGGCAGTATTCCCGATAGCTGGGTAGCGGCGTATGGACGACGCCCCAAGCCTAATTTCAAAAGTCGTTCTGCCATCGTCCGTAATTCAGCAAATCCCGGAGTCTATTGATCCTCCTACAGTAGAACTAGAAAGCAGACAGTACGTCCACGAATAAAAGACAAGTAGCAACGTAGCAACAGGACTAACACTAGGACTACAGCTAAATGGATTTTACTGGGTTCTTCAGCGCCTTCCTCAGCAACGGCAACACGCACCGAAGATTCTCGGGCCGAATTAGGGGGACACAGTCGGGTTGGGCGCATTCTGCCTTCAGATGCATGGTTGTTTCTTGACCGCGGGATGAAGAGTGGTCGCCAATAGGACCCACAAAGGTGGAGACGGGAAAGCAATCTGTGAAGCTGGAGATCCCCATCAGAAAGATTCCATTGTCCTCTTCAATCAGTTCTTTGCCGCATTGCAGGTTATGGTGGCCGGATGTTGCACTCGAGCGCGGACTGACCTCATCGCACCAGAGAGGCCGTCCACTGTTAGGACACTTTCGAAAGCAGCCAAGCTTGACAAGTTCCGTTGCCAGCAGAGCACCAGCACTACTGTGCCATCCTTTCCAGCCATATCCGAACTTGCCTGTATAGGAGCTCTTTCCGTGCGGGTTCCGCAAACAGACCAACCTTGTGTTTGCCACAACCCCCACCCACAGAATTGAGTAACCATGATTGGCGCAGAGTCCTTCTACACGCTTTCGACAATGAGCCACACGCGCACAGACGCCTTGGGATGCCTCAAGCACTGCATAGATTTCGTTCAGTTGGGTCCGTTCGTAGCGAACTTCCATGGCCAATGGAGCTCCTGTCAACAGCTGCAGAGCCCTGGCGGGATGTCTGTACAAACTGTTATACTTGTAGTGGCCATCCAATGAAGCGTAGGACCCTTGAACTTTGACAATCACCTTTTCCAAATATTCCGGCCATGTATCACCTAACTGCGAGTGTAATGATGGAGGTTCTTCCCTGTTGCAGTTGCACAACAGGTAGTCATCCAATAGAAGATATCTTTCCTTGCCTTGGGGGTATAGTCGCACACTGAAGGCACCACATTGTGCCAGAGCCTTTTCTGAACACTGTCCAAACGCGTCTCGGATAAATTGAGGCCATTGACTTGCCAAGGAAGCAAATCCGCTGCAAAACCCACAGTTGCCAATCCTTCCTTGCAGCGTATTGTCAGCAGAGATGGTCGAAAAGAGCGGGTATAGGTGGCTCTTTCTCTTCCATCGGTGAGAGGCGGCAAGGCGGCAAAAGTGTACAACTCTCTGGGATCGTTTGTCACCGCCTGAGGCCAAATCACGGCAGTTGGAGGACGTGATGATGCCTGGTTGCAACGCAAATTGACTGGTTGGAGTGGTGTTGACAAGCACCTGACTATGGACGGGAAACTCGTGGTCAAGGAACAATGCTCGCTGCCCGTTAGTCTTTGCGTCATCCAGAAGAAAAGGTAATGGATCTTTGTGGTAGAACTTTATACCAAGATAACAATCGTAAGGGACGTCTCGGAGTGCCCGTGCGGTATCCTCGGCGGTCCAGAAATCGAGAGTCTCTACCGAAATCTGTGTCTGTTCCATGACGATAGGATCCTCATTTCGGCATGTTGTGGCGGCTGAATGTGCAGAAAGTGGAATCTGTTCCATTATTGTTCTTTGCGTGGTCCAATGCTCGAAGAAGCCGTCGTCTTATGTGAGAGGAAGAGCCATCACCCTCTTATTCACCAAGACACCAAGAGTCAAGTGTCTTGCAGAAAACTCAACGGTGGTCCAGTCTCATTCGGAACGGTGACCCAACCGGCAGACGGTCCGAACGAAGCATGAAATATCATCCAGATCGATGGCTTATTAATAAAAGCGAAAAACTTCTATGCATACCGTCGACTGACAGGCTGCCTGGTGCAGTACCGGTACAGACATCGACAGATTATCAACCTACTTGTCGCAGTATACCGTTCCCGTAATCAGTAAGTACACTTTGTAGTAAGTTAGTTGGTAATAAGTTTACTCTGCGTCGACATATTTAGGGAGGTGCACTTAGCGGCTGTACTAGATGACCAAGGCATTTGACTGATTAAATTTTTAACACAAGAATCTCCTTTTAACGAGGGCTGGAACATGTTATTCCGTACTATTAATAGTGAGCTTTCCCCTTTACTCCGAGCATGCCTGCATGAGCTCTGTGTCTACAGTACCGCATTTATGTAGCGGTCGACATACATACCACTGTATGTACCATCTGGAAGCTCAGCTCTTAATTCGATTCGACTTCTACCCTGATTATAAAAGATTTGCTAGCTAGTACTCAACTTTGGCTGAGTGAAGAATCGCGCCTTCGCTCAGTTTGCTATGGTATCGGTAGCCAGGCAGGGCTACTTTTCGGCCAATACCGGTACTGGACTGTACCGGTATGCCATGTCACATCCATTGCTTCCTTTCCCAATAGAAATATCATAGATTTGATAGCACAATGTGATTTTCTCCACTAAACTTCCAGGTGTCAAATGGAAGGCTACAGACTTCATTTTTGGTTGTCAATGTAGGATTTGTATGGGGCAAAATAGGATGGCTGCCTTGTATCAATACCATACCTTCCTAGTATATTTTTATGATATTGCATGCACTAGGATTGTAGTTGGTCAGGAGCTCTCTCCAATCAAAACTACTAGTACATGCAGTCTAACTCTTAGAAGATACTTGTATGGTACCGGTAGTATCGTCAGAACACACAAGCCGCGCACTGCTACCTAGTATTAATTTTTGTTTGAAATCTTGATATCTTAAATACAAGGCTATACTTAAAAGCACTTTTCAATATGACTACCAGCGAAATCTATGACTTATGGAAGGCTTAAGCCTAGTAAGTGTATATTTAAGTTCGGAGAAATTTGTGCTATTAAATAGTAAGCAGTGGTGAAATACGCCTTAAGGTATGTTTAAAGCATCAATGACTCCACATAAAAAATTTCACAGTGGTCAAACTTGGTCTCGCTTCCACTGCTTCCACGAGTTTCCACATTGGAATGTTGGAACCGCTTTGAACCTTGGAACTTGGAACCTTGGAACATGGAACCAACGAACCAACAGGTTGGAAGATGGCACGCAGCAGCACTTGGACAGCTCACCTATCTATCATCACCTCACAACCCACAACCACACCAATAGCCCAAATACTGCCCAAATACACCCGGAGGCGAACAACAGTAAAAAGGAAAGCTCTCCGTGGTTTGTTCCACCAGCCAGCTACTCATTCCACCACGCCTTGCTTTAGAAACCAACCACGTTGAGCATTTGGATCATTATCTATCTTCCTACCGTACTAGTCTATTTCATCTTCATTCCTTGCTGCTCACACACTAACTAACTGCAATGATTCGACTATTTCGAGGCAACAGCGCCAAGAAGCGGCAGATGGCGAGAGAGCCCGAGATAAATCCGTTGGCGTCTCTTCAGTCGATCAAGCACATGAACTACGTAAGCGACAATATGCAGACGAGCAAGTTGGCCAAGTCATGGGCGATTGCCGAGACCAAGGTGGTCAATATCCTTCGTGTGTCGGCCATTATAGCTCTGCTGGTGGCGGCCGCAGTAGTGGCTACCGGTGTGTTTCTGTATACCCGCAATGGGGAAGAGCAAGATTTCCAAATTGCCTTTGAAGACAGTGCGATTCAAGTGATTGACAGTTTCCATGAAGCCATTGAACGCAATATGGGAGCCGTTGCTTCCTTGAGCAATAGCATCACCAGTTATGCGCTGGAAACCAACAAGAGTTTTCCCTTCGTCACTTTGCCGCACTTTGAAATCAAGGGATCTGATATCAGGGCACAATCGGGATCGCATCTTCTCCATTGGTGTCCACTTGTGTCAGATCACAACAGGGGGGATTGGGAAGAATACTCCTTTCAAAATAGGCATCATGCTACGCAAGCCATACAGTATGACACCAAGTATCGGATGGAACAAGATCAGATGTATGGCTATGGAACAAGATCAAGACAACGACAACTGCAACAGCTACAAGCTCAGAATGAAACTGATTCTGAAACACAACAATTCAACGAGGATCTGGAAGCTTTAGTATCAACGGATACCCAAGGAGTCTTGGGGGTTAGACCCACCACTCTTAACGACGGGTCAAATTACCATCCCTATATCTGGACCTCGGGATCAACCACACCCAGAGGAGATGTCCCCCAAGGATCCGGAGACGGAAATTACATGCCCCTTTGGCAGCAAAGGTAAGGACCCAGAATGCGACACAGCGTGCATATATTATAGAGAGCTGAAACTGACCTTTATTTCATTCCCTTGCTGTATTGCTTGGTTCTTTTCTATTCTATTCATTCTCTTGACCAGTCCTGCCGATGCCCGCCTAGCTTCAGCGCTCAACTTGGACGTTGCCAGATCAAATTTCATCGCCAAGGATCTCATCCATACAATGCAAACGGAACAAATGGCCGTTTTGAACATGGCGGCAGAGCCAAGGGAAATATCAAAGGCACAATTCCAATACTATCTGAAAGTCTCACAATACAGACATCGAGCGGAAGAACTCGTCGACGACTGGCATACCCTGCTATCCTATCCGGTCTTTGATACCTTTGACGCAGACACACGCAACGTGGCCGGCATGATCACCACCGATATTTACTGGAAAGTCTTTTTTAGCAATTTGCTACCCACCAATCTGCGCGGGCTCGTCTGTGTCATTACAAACTCTTTCAATCAGACGTTCTC
>CAICTM010000769.1:0-49322 GCA_903772945.1 Seminavis robusta
AACGGTTCACCGGGTCGACACGATCCATCGTGCCCAAAAACAGATCGGTCCCTAGCTAGCTAGCAATGCTTTGCTATTCCGCCGATAGCCTTTTGATTGTCAAAGTTGAATAAGTATAATCCTTTCGAAGGCCAAGACTATTCTTCTGCCATGACGATTCCATTTGTGCAAATTGGTTTTCATTATTTATTCTCTTGTGAGTGTTTGGTGACCATTCTCATCTTACCGCACCGCGTTCCGGCTTTTTCGATCCGCCAGCCATCTGCGATTCTTTTCTCCCCAACAACCACCTTTGTATTGTTGTGTGTTTCCAGTACCAGTACTAATTATTAATACAACTCTCGTTTGGGCCCAGGCAAATGCTTGGGTCGATTGGCGGTGAGTTTGAGTCTCTTTTGCGTCCGATCGACATCGGCAACCCAGACGCGTACACGATCTCCCCGTTTCATGAATTGAGACGGATGAGCGGTTCCATCCCACGAGGGATGATCCATAAAGTGGCACCATCCATCGACGACGGCTCCCACTTCAACGTAGGCACCAAAATCCGTGACGCGTTTGAGTTCTCCCCACAATTCATCATCGAGTTGGATTTCGGTCAACGGGATGCGATCTTGTGGATTGTCGCGTTTTTCCTGTTCCAAGACTTCCTCGGGTAACATGGTCAAGTGCATCTTTTTGCGTTCGGGACTGGTGGATCGGACACGGACCGTAATTTCTTGTCCCGGTGTCAAGATTTGTCGGGGATGCTCGACAAAGACATCGGTGGAGAGTTGACTGACATGGAGCAATCCATCGCAGTCGGTCCCAATATCGACGTAGGCTCCAAAATTGGTTAAACTAATTACCACACCCGTCTGTTCGCTACCAATGGGGATATCCGCCAATGGACGTCGATCCTGCGGTTGGACGGGACGAGTAATGCGTGCTGCCTTTTTCTTGTTGCGTTGTTGTTCCTTGACAAACATCATGAGTTTGCGTTTCTTATCCATGACGGGTTCGCGCTTTTTCTTGTTGGCAATGGCCCGTTGTTGGCCCTTTTCCATCAGATACTGACGGTACTTGGGGTCCAGTTGTTCCCAACGAGCACGACGGCGTTTGCGCGCGTCTCCTGAATCTTCTTCTTCTTCAGTATCGTTATCTTCCTCGTCTTCATCATCAAACACAATTCGAATATCATGGGGGATTTTGGTCCCTGCTACCTGCCGAGACACCAAAGATACCCCTTTGGATGGTTGTCGTGGTACAAAGGCACTTGCCAGGGCTACCAGGAGGGCCAGCAGCAAGAAAACAAGGCGTGAAGAACCAGAGAGGACCACCATGGTGTTGGGCTGACTGATTGTTATTTGTGGACTATTGGTTCTGCTTTGGAATCAATGAACCAAGATTTTGCAAAAGGATTTGATTGTGTCTGATGTTTCTATGGTTGTTGTGGCACAGCTGTTCAGCTTCTGGCAAGCTCTGAATGGATGCTTGACGTCACTCAGATAGAAGCTCGTGACCCAAAGAGTCACGTACCGGTACGCTACCTGTCCGTGATTCCTTGCATTCGAGGGGGGGTCTACTACTGTACTATTTTAAATAGTACGACTTTCGTACCGGAAGCCAGCCGGGGCCAGGCCCAAGCAAAGAAGAGTCGAAATTCTAGGACTCTACATTCTGTGGGATCAGGGGCAAGAAATTGAGGACTGGTACAGGGGCAAAAAGGCTTGGCTTTGCGGGATCAACGGAGACATACATGCGTGGTTTCGCTGTGGCAATAGAGGTACAGTCGTATGGGTCCGCATGAAGAACATCATTTGAGAGTATGAGGACTGACTTTTGTTGGCAGAGACAGAAGCAAGGCATTGTAAAAGAATCTTGGCTTGGGGGGCAAGCATGCCATCCGTTGAAACAACAAAGGGAAGGAAGGAGGTGCAATTGGATTCGCACGGGGCTTTATATGGAAATTTGCTCGCGTCCTGTTTGGTTAAAACTTTTAAAGCAGATCTTTGTCCCCGTCCCCGTACATGTACTCACAATATCCAAATCAGAACGTGGTCTTGTTCTGACAACTTGAACGAAGAGAGTTGACGATGGAAGGGGAGGGGGAGGAAGACGTTGGCCTACAAGAAGTGAAGAGCTTGTGGTTGAAATTCATCAACCGAAACGATGAAGAAGCCACCAAGCCAAAGACTACTTGTAGCCATTGTGGCAAACAGCACCTCACTGATGGTCAATTTTTCGCTCATTGCAAACATTGCCTTGCAAGTGGCGTCATTCCAGCTGCCTACTGTTCTCAGCAATGTCAAGAAAAAAATTGGCCCAAACGCAAAAAAGAGACAAGAAAACTCCGGAGAGCACTTAAAAGTCTGAAAACACAACGGTATCAACAGCTAATGGTGATCGCTATGAGGACATGATTCTCGATGGTGTTCGTCTATACAAGTCATGCAAGTTAGAAGCGGCCAAGCATATGTTTCGTCAGGCTCAGAAGCTTGACCCAAGAATGCCTGATGCATACTATTATCTAGCACGGAGTTTTGGGTACTGTCGTGTCTCCGAATCATTGACATATTCTGAGAAGGCAACTGAATTGTTCGCAGAGGCATTGTTGCGTGATTATGCGATCCAACAACATACCTCCCCAACTATTGGTCATGATAATGGACACTCGTCAAAGAAACTACAAGCATTGGCCTTGAGTATTTCGCTGACCATAGATCAGAGTTTTAAAGATCTATCTGAACCCCGGTTTGCACAAGTCAACAGAGACAAACCAACTTGGATCACAAACGATCAAACACTTGACCGGATATCCAGAATAGCATTGCGAGTGTTTGGACGTCACTCCGAAGATGCTCTCATGAGAGAGAGGCATTGGGACATGGCTTGGACCAGAGCAATGTTCCTGATGGGAGGATACCTCAGTAATGGCCAAAGCAAGAGATTCACTCCACGTGAACCACCTGAAAATCGCTCGTTGGAAAATATACGGGAAGCATGTGGCTTGCTTGAATGGGCCATAAAGTCAGCTGAATGGATGCGAAAGTCGGATCTTGAAAAATTGGGGATTACCAAAACATATGTGACTGCCCAACGTTATGCCACTTGTATGCGGGATCTTGAGGCCTGGGGGGGCTTGCGCTCACCACCACAACAATACCCTCAAGCCTTTTCCTGGGTACAAATCTCTGGCCTCCGAGGCATCCCTGGTGACGTTCTAAACAATAAACTTGGAATTGTGCATGAGGCCAAGTCACTCAATGATGGCAGAGTTACAGTGAAGGTTGATGGGATTGATGGTCATAAGCACATGTTTCCACAGTATCTTGTAGTTCTTCCTCTGCGCTCTTTGATCTCAACAATGGTGTTATGTCTTGATGAAGGCGTCCAATGGATGTTTATGCGGGCATATTACAAACATTGGTTGCTCACAGGGCAGCCAGCCAGAGGTGACCGTGACAGACAACTGCCAGTGGGCATTATAGAATAGAAAGAACTGGAGTAACTTTTTGCAGGAACAAGGTTGTACCTTCAAAGTTCGCAAACTGCCTTGCAATTGGTAAACTCTTCTCTCAATGACCTGTTCATGACGTGTGAGGAAGCAGAGAGCCTTGAATGGCAAAGACTTGGAAGCAAGCAATGGCTCCGCTATTGTCCTGTGGATGTTTAAGCAGCTTGGAATTGAAGTGGCCTGTGAAGCTGAAGACTTTGTGCACCTCGTGCCAGCCAAAACATGTTGGCTTGCCTGGTGATTGAAGTGAGCAATAACGTAAGAAACCAGCCAGTTGATCGCTTCAATGCAAATGCAGTCCTCCTTGAAAACATGACATGAAAACTGCCGCAACTGCATGTCTTACCTTGCTCTATCTAGCTACCGATCAAAGACACAAGGAGAGGGAGCAATTTTCGTGGGAGGAGACGGCGGGATTTTTTTTCTGCTCTTTCATTCGATTAGATTGTAGATTGAATCAGAATCGAATCATCATTTCGATTGAATGATGATTGAATCTCAATCGAATCATTCGAATGATCAATCGAATCTGCCTCATTTTTTGGTAGCCAACAACCACAACATCCTCGACCATCCATTATCCCTGCTGTCGCCGTTGTCTCTGTTGACCTTCTTGGACTCTCCAAAGAGAGAGAAACCGATGTGTTCAGCAGCAGCTCAGGATGTCACATTACTGCCAGCAGAAGAGAGCTCTAAGGGCCAGTATCAATAGTCTTGCCATCTTGCATCACACTTTACTCATAGAGTCGAGACTTGCGTCGTCGCCGTCAAATCTGTTGGCAAGACGGTGGCTGTCCATTGCCAGTACAGATGCCACAAATAGTAGTACTACCAGTACATCCATTGTGAAGAAGAGAAAAAGAAGAAGACCCAAGTCGCTATCATCCCTTCCCAGTACTCCCTCTACAACGCGAGATCGAATTCGATGGCTCCAAGATTACAATCAAGTGCTGAATGATGGATACTACAGCCAGCGGAGATTGACTCGACAACTCGATGATTTCGGCCAAGTGGCAAACGAACGAATTGACTTTGTCCGAAGCAAACTCTTGTCGTTTTGGGGAGACGCTAGTCCTACTGCTGCCAGCACTACCAGTAGTAGCAGCAGCTCGACTACTTCCACTCGTCGTCCCCCCAAGAGCGAGTTGAAAATGGACGGCAAATGGTGGTTTTGGAATCTGGCATTTGCGTCGATACCCGCCATTCTCATTGCGGCCTATTGCGAATTGATTGCCAAACCGGAAATGATGGAATACAACCGACAAATGCACGTGGCCGCCAAACGAGAACAAGATCGGTATTACAATCCCGAACAGGATGAGGAGTTGAAACAAATCATGAGAGAAGCCGAACAACAGTTGGGTACCAGACTCTACAATGCCGTCTTGGAGCTCTCCAGTTATTTGGTGGAACAAATCAAAGTGTTGATACAACAACAACAACAAGAGACAGTGCCATTGTCGGTTCCGGGGGGTGATGCAGCGCAAACACATGCTGCTGCACTCGAAACAAGCAGTGCTGTTACCAAAAGGGACATGTCTGCTACTACTGATAAGGATGCCGAAGCTTCGATTGCAGAATTGAAACAGAGATTGCAAGAATTGGAACAACGTCTCACCAAACAGCAACCACAACAAAAAGAGGACACATCCAAAACCAATAAGTCACAACAATCCCCACTAGTATCACCAAAAAGTCGAATTCAAGCCAGAGTCATGCAAAAGAGGAGGGAAGAATTGTCCAGCAACAACATCGATGATAATAGCAACTCGGCTCTTACTGATGATCAGACGGCAAAGGACGCTGACGATGGAACAGACAAGCAGCCAAGTGTATGGTGGGGACGGAGCCTGATGAGCACAATTTCAAACCCATTCGCGACAAGAGAGAGCGTATCGCCGCCATCTTCTCCCCAGACATCATCGCAGGAGGAGCGCCCATCGTCAACATTAGTAGTGGATCCGAAAGCCAAGGAAACTTGTAAAATTCAGACGGATCGAGCCACTTTGACGTTGCCAAACAATGGAGTTGATACAAACAAAGAAGCAACCTCTTCAACAGCATCAACGACATCTGCGGTACCGTATACCACCAATGACCATGATACAAAAGCACCAGAGACTGTTTCTGAAGACTCGCGCAGCTGGTGGTCAAGACTGTGGCCCACTTCTAAATAAAAACATGTTTAAAAGTGCTGCTCAAAAGGTGGAGGTAGTTGACTACTTAAACAGGAACAGCGATTACAAACTATACAATTCACAATACTTTCAATAGCGGCCTCCTTTGTTGTGCCTGCCTGGACATCTTGTGTGAAGATAGTTCCTTCGGAAGTGGTCAGCCGACCATAGCGGCATCAAATTGTCCAGGCCAGGCTTTTCTATTCTTGGAACATCAGGTTGTTGCCTCATAATGACATCCTTTCTATGGTTCCAATGTCCTCACTCGTTTCCAATGCGGTACTGAGAACATGCATGCACCATACATTGACATGATAATTCTTGCCTTGACCAGTATCACCACCGGCAAGCAAAGGCTGAGGTCGATCCCTTGGCTGAAAGAAGCTATCCGAGAAATCTCCTTCATCCGACTTGCCTCGTTTTCGTGATTCATTCGATGCTTTTTAGTAGAGAACGCCACTTGCAAGCAGAAAACCACATGCAAGCAGCGATATTGCAGATAGCACAATGGACGTTCCCTGTGCGCCCGACGTCGACGCATTTTCATTGATAATTGCAACAGCGACGCCTCCAATGTTTGTGTTGTCTTCTCCGATCTGACTTGTTTCGCCATCGCTGCCACCGGGGCAACTCAATTCATCCATCACCTCGTCATCGACACATTGTTCGTCAAAGCATGCTTGACTGCCCTTGAACATATCAGTTACTGTTGCGCGTTCGTCCATTGACCAACAGAGCGTTTGCCGAAAGTTGCTGGCATTCAGAAAAAGCTCCGACATGTCCAGCACCTTGCCGACGTTCCAACCAGACAGATCTCTGTTGAATAAAGTGGCGCCGCGAAACATCCCGGAAATGTCCTTGGCTCCTGATACGTCCCACTCTGTGACATCACCATCAAAGCGAGTAGCCCCTTCAAACTGGGAGGAAAAGTCCTTCACTTCTATTGTGTTCCAAGAGGAAAGCAAACCAAAGAAGAAAGCAGCACCGCGGAACTGACCGGCCATGGATTTCACTTTGGAGGTATCCCAGCCCTCTAGGTCGTTGTTGAAGAACGAGCATCCGTCGAACTGGTAGCTCATATCGGCAACTTTCTTTGTGTCCCATCTCGAAATGTCCGAGGTCCAACTGGATGCCCCACGAAACATGGCAGACATGTCCTGCACGTTTTGCGTGTCAAAATCAGACACATCGCCTCGGAAATTCTCACAACCGTCGAAAAAGCTGCTCATGTCATTGGCACTGCCAGTGTCCCATTCAGAAATGGAGGATCCATCAAACTCGCGGTTGTTGGCAAACATACGTGAGAAGGACGTCACCAGTCCGGTGTCCCAGCCGGACAAGTTACCGGCAAAGCTGGTTCCCTCAAAGAGAGATGTCATGTCTACAACCTTTCCACGTTCCAATGTAAATCTGGATTGCCCTTGTTGGTGAACCTCCTGGCTCCGTGAAACATACCGCTGACATCCTCCACGTTGGACATATCAAACGAGGTCAAATCTTGGTTAAAGGTTGAAGCATTTTGAAACATTCCTGAAGATACCAGAACGGAAGGGGACAGTTAGCGACGACATCGACATGTCTGTTCATGCCAAGCCGAGCAGGCACGCGAACTTACCAGGCGCCCTGATTAGGTTAGTTGTCTTGAAGCTGCTGATGTCTCCGTTGAACCTGTAGGCGTCACGGAACATGTAACTCATGTCCTGCACTTTAGAAGTGTCGAAATTCAGCTCAGGTTGTGCGAATTCAAAGGCACTTTGAAACATCATGCTCATGCTAAGAGCCGACGAAGTGTTGAAAGGAACTGGTTGATTGAACGACTGGGCACCACGAAAGAATGCATCAAAAAAGTAGGCAGAGTCGGTACTCCAGTTTCCAAATGTATCCTGGTTGAAACTAAGGGCACCCTGAAGGAAACCTTCCATGGCAGTTGTGGAAGCAGTGTTCCAACCGGCGAGAGATCCATCAAACTCTTCGTTGTAGACAAAAGTGTATCCAATATCCTTTAGTGACACAGTGTTCCAGTTGGCCAAACTTTGTGAATTGAATGAGTAGCAGTAGCTGAACATCCCACGAATGGTTGTGACGGAAGACATATCCCAACTAGAGAGATCTGGATCAATCAAGGAGTAGCAACGTGAAAACATATCGCGCATGTCTGTGACCCTGGCCGTGTTGAAGGTTTCCAAGCCTGCTCCTTCAAAACTGCTGGCATTGAAGAACATGTTTCTCATTGTTGTGACAGAGGCAGTGTTCAACCCGGACAAGTCCCCGTTGAAGGTTGCCATGTGGGAAAACTACAATGTTTTGGACGGTTAGATTCAAGTGAACGGTAAGGCAAGACGACTCTGAAACTTTTGAATATACTTACCATGTCACTCATGTCGACCACGCTGGCAGTGTTCCAGTTTGTCAAGGGTTGCTCGAATGAGGACGCTCCCGAGAAGAAGTTCCTCATAGATGTCAACGATGAGACGTCCCATCCACTGATAGGGGAATTGAAAGAGGAAGCATCTCTAAAAATCTCCTGCATGCTCGTGACAGAGGAAACATCCCAAGAACCAATAGCTCCATTGAACGAATGAGCCTCCCGAAACATGGCTTCCATTTCGTTTACCGATGAAACATCCCAAGCACCAATGTCATTGTTAAACGATCGGGCGCCGCGAAACATTTGGTACATGGAGGTGACTTTTGCTACATCCCAGCCTCCAATGGATCCATCGAATGCTTCCGCGTCTCGAAACATGGCGTCCATCGTTGTCACTCGAGATGTCGACCATGCATCCAAACCATATCCACCTGTGAATGAACTGCATCCCTCAAACATGGAGACCGCCGTTTCTACACTGGATGTATTCCACAGGGAGAAATCTAGGTCCATCCGTTCATTGTTGAGGAACATGGAGTCCATATCCTTGACGTGTTCGACATTCCACTGCTCTATACCTGGATTATTGAATCTTGTCGCGTTTTGAAACATGCCCTTAAATAGTACGGCTGTTGGATTGAACTGCCAATTCGCAAGGTCTCCATTGAAGGAAGAAGCCCCTGAAAACATGAATCGGACGTCTAGCACATTCCTGATATCCCAAAGGGACAAGTCTTGGTCAAATGATGTAGCTCCTTCAAACATGGAAAGCATACTCTGACAAGCACTGGTGTTCCATTGAGAGATGTCTGTGTTGAATGCGGAAGCCTGTTCAAAGGCGTATAGCATGGATAGCACTTTGCCCGTATTCCATTGACTCAGGTCTCCATTAAAGCTGGTGGCTCCGCTGAATAATCGTGTAAAATCTTCAACGTTGGAGGTATCCCAGTTTTCGATTTGGGCGTCAAAGCCGAATGCATTTTGTGCCATATGAAACATCGTGGTGACTTGGGAGGTATTCCAGCCATTGAGATTGTACTTGAAATCGGTGGTAATATCTTGAAAGAGATAACGAAACGAGGTTACCTGGGAGGTATCCCAGTCTTCGATCCGACCGTATTGCTCGATGGCCGCCGACTCATCCATCATCCACAACTCCAGGGCAGCTCCAATGGTAACGTCGGATAATGACGGAGGAGCCGCCGTCGTCTGGGCGTTGGTAGCCGGCAGTAGTATCATGGCAGCCCCCACGAGAAACCACAGCCAGCACGGTCTACTGCCGCCAACAACAACACGAGCGTTCGCCGCCATCTTGGTTTGTATTAGCGTTCTCATTGTCCAACATTCACACGATGTAGCTCACTAACTGCTTGCCACTAGAGCTACTAGCTTTTTCGAGAAAGCTCTATCTCGCATTGCCTGCCTTTCCCAATGTGAGGTATCGGACCGTGGCCGAAAACTTGGCATGGCCCATCCGGGATTTCAGCGTGCCAGCTCTAAAACCAATGTTTCGGAAGCCGAAATTGGGATCAGCCCATGTCGTTGAAGATACTACTTCGCTTACCACAGTGATTCGGGGTTCGGGGCCCACAGAGACATTTCATTGGCTCTGAGTGCACTGGGCGGGACCAACCATCCCACATCTTTCGCAGAAAACTACTTCCTACGTTTTCCACGGCCATGTTCACGCACAAGGATGCATCGATCGTGTGAGGAGGTCCCACATTAGTTTTTCATGGGGAGCTTGTCGGAACCTTGCTACGACAACTAAAGTCCCCCGTGACAGCCCCAACGAGACCAAAGAAACACGGAACGGGTTGGGTGTTCACCTGCCAACCCTTTCCCACCGTCTCGAGAAGAGATTGGACTCAGGGAAGACTTCAGCCAAGAAAGCTCCCAATGGTAACGTGACGTAACAGGTTGCCATCAAGTGCAAATAGATGCCCGGAAACTAGGCTCTGGGTCAGTGGACGGCAGCGATATGTTTATGACGTGCTAGATAGAGGCCAGGGAGCGATCGGTAGAAGCCAAAAACTGGATACCTCCCTGTATTTTCTACTGGATTTTGATTCAATTGCTTCGTTCGGAGCCGATCAATCAAATATAGCTACATGTAGCAGTACTGTAGTTTTCAGTTATGCCGATATGCCATACTGCAGGGTTGCTGGATAGGCTCAGGCTGATGATACAGCAATGGCTACACGTGAGTGTGATTGTTAGTCGAGATTCGAGGCAGCTACCTGGTACCGTACGGTAGCGTACAGCCGTACTAGCTAGTACATGTACCGGTACCGGGTACTGTACATAAATGCTGCGTCAAACTCAGTGTCCACAATTGATTTCGAGTTTCGTATGGAAAGTTGGATCCATTTATATCTTAACTCTGAGTTCAAAACGCTGTACTGGTGTATCTTCCCACTCTCCAGGAGGGGCTCCGCTGACGTCACTTTGGCGAGGCTTCATTGTTCCTTTGGAAATTACAGCCCAAGACTCGCAACTTGACTCGTATTACTCGCGTCATTTTGCATTTAACTCGCAAAGACTCGCACAGACTCGCACAGAAACGTGACTTTAACTGTAGTCAAAAGCTAGAGACTCGCATGGACTCGGACAGACTCGCACAGACTCGCAATTAGACTCGTTTGACTGGCGTGCGAGTCAAACAAACGCGAGTCGTGCGAGTCTCGCCGAAAAGGTTTCCACAAGAAAGTTCCGAATCATCATGACGTCAGCGGAGCCCCTCCAGACCCTCAAAAGCTAGCTAGCTAGCTAGCTATAGTAGCTAGCTCGAGATGCAGTTGGAGCATGTCCCCTGGAAAGTCCCGCAAAAGCTGGAATCACTGAAAGGATCTGTAAAAGTGTTGAATTTGAGTTCAACAGTGTTGACTTTTGTTAAACAGTTGTTCAACACTTATTTAAACACTTCTTCAACACTTTTTCAACATTGTTGAATACTGTTTAACACTGAATTCAACAGATGTTGAATCCATTAGAAGATAGTTACAGTAAAAGTGTTGAAAATAATGTACAAAAATGCAACAGTAAATCCAACAGTTGTTGAAACGGAGTCAACTTTAAATCAACAGCTCTTCAACACTTTAATTAACACTTTTTCAACACTTGTTGGATTTATTCAACAATCAAGCTGTTTAATTAAAGAGTATTGCAAAAACTCAGTTGTTGCGGGACTTTCCTGATTCCTGAGGTTACAAGTAAATCCACGGGGTTCAAAAGGGGGTATCGATACCGGTACCGGTACCACTGGTACCAACAGTAGACCAGTATGCCATACTGGTACTACCTGGTACTGCAGGCTTGCTGCTGGCTAGGCTAGGGACAATACCGGTACTGCAATGGCTATTACCGTGCAAGCAAGTGTTGTTATATGAGATTTGAGGCAGCTCTTGAGGCTGCGTACCGTTCGCCTTCAGGTATGGTAGTTTGTACTTGTATAGTACTGGAGAAGTCGCAACCACTAGCTAGACTACTGTCCCATTGCCGATCATTGGAATAAATTGTCCCTTGTCATGGTAGTACAGTTAGTTGAAAAGGCCACAGAATTGATGGATCCTCGTCGATCGGGCAACAGGAGGAACGGTGGCAGGGTGGCAAGTGTCTCGATAATGGTGGAGGATTTTGCGGAAGTACAAAGGGGGGTGGCTCATTTGCATTCACCTAAGTACTCTAACCGATACGCACCGTATCGGTGGCTAGCTTGTACCGTACGGTACCAGTGGGAGGGAGATAACGGATTCAGACAACAGACTAGAAGTGCTTGAAGACAACCCATACCGGCAAGCCAAGGTGTTCCCCACAGTCAAGCCTACTAGTACTCACAGGCCACACTGCCTGTGCATTCACCTATTGTACCAGCATGACCAGCAAGGAACAATACCTCCAGTGAGTGGAGGTCACAAACTAGCACTAAATGTCCGCATATCCAGCGAAGGCTCGCACTGTTGAAAACAAACACTTGATCCATCCCGTTTTCCCGCAGCAAGTACAAGGCAACGAAAGAAAGGAGGGAAAAGCCCATGGAGCCTTTCTGCCTTGCTTCTCACAATCTGAATATGCCTAACCTCACCAAGCTCAGCTACCAGTAGGCTGAACCCAAAGGAAACAATTGGCTGACCCAACAAACACCATGTATTCTCTGCTTTCTTCATTCTTGCTCGAGGCATTGCCACTGGAAAGTATTGTCATCGTCCAAGACAATGCAAGGTCACACTCTCAAATTGCAGCTGAATATCTGCCTCAGGCAAGGTTCTCACCACAGACATCCACATCTCGCTGGGAGAGCCTCTCCAAACCATGTTATGATGACACTTCACCCCCCAGTGAAAAGAGAATGCACCCTCCACATTTCCCCAGACGTCAAGCAAGTGCGGATGATGACATGAGGTCCATTTTGGCAGATGTGATGGAGCCCACTACATTGGCAGATCAAAAATCAAATGCGATGGACCCAGGGGTTGCTAAAACCTCATACCCCCCACGTTTCCCAAGACGTAAATCAAGTACGGATGATGACTTGAGGTCTATCTTGGCAAAGATTATGGAACCCATAACATTGGCAGATCCAAAACCAAGTTCAATGGACCCAGAGGTTGCTGGTCTGGCATGCTCCCCACGTTTCCCAAGACGTCAAGCAAGTGCGGATGATGACATGAAGTCCATTTTGGCAAAAATGGAGCCCAATACGTTGGCAGATCCATCGATGGACTCAGAGGTTTCTGGTAAGGGCATCCTCCCCAGTCACGCTGTTTCAGCATAAAAGGAGCAGGGAACTTCAGTGGATAAAGATGCTTGCTACCGGTGTTTGTGAAGCATTAAAGATCCAAGCTGTATAATTTTGAATCTATCGCATACTGGCCAGCATACAAGCAGCAGGGAACTTCGATGGACGAAGATGCTTGCTGTTTGTGAAGGATTAAAGAACTAGACTAAGCTGTATACATGGTAATACTCAATCTATCGCACACTGGTATCTAAAATTTGAACGATCGAGCAGCCACTCTGCCTGGATCGACCCTCAAGGATAGAATGGACCAAAACCGCGACACAGGACGCATCCTTTCGGCAAGAAGAGGCCGCACGCTTCTGGAGTTGGTACCAAGACACAAGCGTTGGCTTGGTCGTCGTCAAACTTCCGAACGAGCTCTTGTGCTAGCACTCGAGAATTCGGCACGAAGAGCTCATGTTCAATCTCATAAAAAGCCGCACGATGCCACAGGTTCCAACTACCCACAGCACTCCAGTGGCCATCAATGGTTACATACTTTGCATGAATAAAAGGTGGCTTCTTCGTTGCTTGGCCCTCCTCCTGGTGCTCGACTAAGAATGTCGAATAGACTTGGACTTTCGGGGCCATTTGGAGCAAGGTCTGGATAGACCTGAAAAGATCTTGCTGCCCCCCTCGTAAGTCGCAACTGTACATGGAATTCACCAATACCTTCACAACGACCCCCCGATCCGTTGCCCTCCGCAGAAGCTCACAGACGGGGATGGGAAAGTTCGCATGGCCAAAGCACATGTGAACAGACGTCTGTGCCTTTTCAATGGCTTGAAGGACGGCCCGAAGAATGCAATCTTCGCCATCGCTGCTGGGATTGGACCGCAAAAAGTGGGCATCGCAGTCTTGGGTAGTGTTCCATTCCTGTTTGTCCAATACTCGCTGGAGGCGAGTGGACAAAGGACTTGAGGGCTCCTGAAACTCTGAAACCAAGGAATCCTCTTGCTCCATGGCCCGCCACAGCTCCTCCGTGGAATACGCAATTTCTCGGACAACACTTCCACAGACTACCATGTCAATTTCGGTCTTGGCAGCTGCCATTGTGGGGCACACGTTGGATCCCCCCATAATAGCAACTTGGCCATCCACAATGATGCCCTTGGAATGATTCTTGATGCGGTATTCCCTGTTTGCATCCTTGGCACACCACCATCTGACTTGGTACGACTCGGACTGCAGTGCCAACAGAGTTTGCAAAAACTCCACCATGTTGGCGGGAGTCTTGTTCTGTGCCGCTGGGGCATCGCCACCAAGTCGCTGGAAAAAGGATGTTTCCGTGACATCACCTGTGGGTCCATTGTTATTGTGGCATGCATCATCCACTGCAAAGGCAGACTGGACCATGGCAGCTTCCATTGTCATGAGATCGACCATGATGCGCACCGTCACACCGTGATGGCGGACACAATAGGGTAGCACATCGAGCAGCAAGTATCGCACAAATGGATCGGAGCCAAACAAGTAGCAAGTGGTCAAAATTATGCTTCTTGTGGCGGCCAAACAGGTCTCCACCGCGGCCTGAGCATAGTCATCTCTGTGGCGTAGCAATCGCACTCGAGTGTCGGGGTGAATTGTTTCTTGGAGTGTAATCTCGTCGTTGGCGTTGTGATTGTACTTTTCATTCCATTCAGTGACATGGATGCTTTCATTCAAAACCAGTGTAGGCTGGAGAATCATGAGTTGCTCCAGGGCCAGATTGACAATATTTTTGGCTACCGAGCCTTCATGAAAACCATACTTGTTAAAGCATGAACACGAGTCAGTTGTGGCCGTGTGACGCTGCTCCAGCGCTTCTTGGACGAAACGCAAGCACTGAACCAGGAATGTCGCGTTTGGGAGTGGCAAAGAGGATCTGCCGTGTTGCTGCAAGCAGAGCGCATCGTAACAAGGAATCGTCGTCGATCGCTTCCAACCCGTCAAGTTTCCATTCGGCTTGGAAAGAAAGAATCCAGGTGCTCTGCCACCCTCGACATCATTATAGGATGCAATCAGAGGTTCCATGGCATCGATCGAGTCGGCCAGATGATCATCGCGAAGAATGACGCAATATTGTTGCAACAGACTCGTCGCTATGGCTTCGGGTGAAGGAGCCAATGCCAAGACGGCGGGCAGCAAGACACTCAAGACTGCCGCTTCTACCAGGTTGGATTGCTGCTGTTCCAGGAGTTGTGCAGTGGTAGGCGTTACCAGAGCCTCGGCACTGCAGGATCCCACCGAAAAAAAGAAATCGGCTGGAGCTGTCATGGCGCGTTGGTGACGGCGCCCCGAAAAGGCCACAACTGGCGGTGGAGCTACTTCATTGTCGACCGTGATGGCTTCCATTTGAAAAATACTGCAACCGTACGACACTTGGCTAATAAGATTGAAGAATATGAGAAAGACTTTTGGAGACTCTCACTCCGGTGTTTCCCCAGGTAGTGCTGGTATGCATCCCATTGCAAACGATACACTCCTAAAATAACTATACCAGCCATGGTTTTGCGGAAGCTGAAGAGTTGACAGAGTGAACTTCCGTACGGTACTACCCAAGCAAGCTAGTACCTGGTACCGGTACCATTCTCAGTTCAGCCTTGTTTTGCGGAAGCTGCAAGGTTCAAGAAGGGTCAACCGTTCGCAGTGTGCGGAAGTAAAAATCAGCACATCATTGTCCAAAAGAGACAAGAACTTGACTCCGAGCCTTCTTTCACCGACTCTCCAATGATTCGATTCGATTCGATTCGATTCGATTCGACTGTGACTCGACTGTGACTCGACTCGACTCGACTCGTCACTCGACTCGACTCGATCGATTCGATTCGGATTCAATCGATTGATTGCATCATCCCGTTGACCCAATCGTGGAATTATACCGTAGCGTGGATGACATGAATGAGCGTCATGGATTTCCTTGATATCGGAGAATCTTTGGTTCCTGTGCCTCTCCAATCGAGTAGACTACTTTCCGCAAACCTTTTGCGGTGGCTTGATTTCGCTTGCTTGTTCGCCCGATTGAGAACTAATGGCGAACAGTGGAGTTGCTGGTGTTCGGAGAGCATAGTAGTTGGATTTACTACAGAAATAGCTACTCTTGGAGAAGTCCACAATACTGATAAACTGGCACAGGACGAATCCAGCAGTGACACGAGTTCTGGAGCAATCTCCGGTTCTGGAGCAATCTCCGGAGAGTTTTACGAGTGGGCAATCCTTAGGAACGCATGCTTCAATTCTGTAGACACGCTGTGGGATGAAGCTGACTAGACACTATGCCTCTCCCATCTTGTGCATTTTCAGTGCAATGCTTTGCTTCTTTAAACAAGAGAATGAAGGCTGCTTGGTCCTACGCAGTACTCAGTATCTATAATGGTTTTTGGTGTGTCGATTCAGTGTGTCTTTTTAGCTGGTGGTTGGCAAGCCAGCTCTCATACGCTCGATGAATCAGGGCATAGTACATTTTTTAGATTCCAGTATGGGATACCTCGGAAATTATACAGCTTACTTCTTTTAATGATTCACAAATAGCAACACTTCGTCCACTGAAGTTCCCTGCTCCTTTATGCTGAAACGGCATGACTGGAGAAGGTGCCCGCAGTACCAGCACCCTCTGTGTCCATCAAATTTGGTGTTTGATCTTCAACTGTACTGGAGTCTATGATATTTGCAATGAGGGGCTTGATTTCATCATCCACACTTGCTCGGCGTCTGGGGAAACGTGGAGGGTGCATTCTCGTTGGCATTTCACAGGGGTGTGGGGTGTCATCATAACTTGTTTGTCTCCGAGGGAATCGAGGTGGGCATGATTTCCTGGAAGCTTCACTATTCGAGGTCTCTTTGCCTTTGGCTTGCTGTCTTGGTTTTGACCTCCTTTTCTTGGAACCACTTGAGAGGCTTTCCCAGCGAGATGAGGATACCTGTGGTGGCGAGAACCTTGCCTGAGGTGGATCTTCAGGTGAAATCTGAGAGTGAGACCAGGCATTGTCTTGGATGATGACAATACTTTCCATTGGCAATACGTTGAGTAAGAACGAAGAAAGCAGAGAACTCATGGTGTTTGTTTGATCCAGTCCTTTGGTTCAGCCTAGCCGAACGTTGGTGTGGAATATTCAAATTGTGAGAAGAGAGGAAGAATGGTTCCATGGGTTTGCTTCTCCCTCCTTTCTGGCCCATCCTTTGCCCTGCTTTCTGCATGGATTGTTTGTTCTATCAGTACAAGCTTCTGGTGTACAGTCAACATTCAGATATATATACTGGGGGGGATTCAGGAATTCAGTAAATATAACAGCGAGAATAAATATTGATTTTATCCCTAACCCTAACTATTCTCGTAGAATTGTACGTGCTCTAGTACTAAAATAGGGTTAGAGTTAAAAATGTGGGAACTGGAGTATTCTTAAATATTATAGAGCGAATAAATACAAGATTATAAATATAAGCGAGCGTTGACTGTATTAGTTAACGTACCGGATTATTGGTTCCTTGCTGGTCAAGCTTCGAGTGGCTTTGCTTTTGAAACCAGGGCCGCGGCCAGAAAGTTCCGATCGAATTTGAAGCGAATGATTCAATCTATTTGTCCGAGGCCTTCCCTTCTTCAGTGGTACCGTAAGTCCGGCAAATCGATTGAATCGCCCTGAGTGTGAGAGCTCCTTACTTAAGGCTTGTACATGGGTATAAGTTCTCAAGAAGCAACCGCAGAACGCCGAAGGTTTGTGTTGTGCATTGATTCTATTCTGTTCTGATTCTATTCTTTTCTGATTCGTGCACTGAAGCACACCAACATGCTCTCTTCGACACAGTACTGGAACAAAAACACAAAAACCATTGGAGGTTGGATGTCTGAGAAAGAGCAAAATAATATTCGCATTGCTGAAAGAACACCGCATTGCTCGTCAATCAAACGAAATAAGTTGCATTGACTTTGTACGTGTAGTATACAGGAACACGTCACCCTGGAAAGTGGTGTCATCATCCAGGACAAAAATGCCAGGTCACACTCCCAATGCAGTTGGTGTTGGTATCATTAGCCACCCTGTCCAACTCTTTTGACTTTCAAGCTCCAACATTATTTCTGTGACCCGTTCGTACGCGTACCCCGTCTTGCTGGCCACAGCGAGCGACCTACTCGGCTACCGGTATGACCTACCGGTACCGGTACATGTGCTGCCCTCCAAATGCGTTCTTCGCCGCTTCGTGCTTCGTGGCGATGGCTACAGGTGCGATTGTTACCAGGTATTATTTGAGATTTGAGCAGTTTGAGGCATGACGCTAGCGAAGGCTGTGTTCAACTCAAAGTGTCCGCAAGAACTGCTAACTACTATGCATACATTTAGTGGCTTTTTCGTCAATTTCTCCGATAGCACCGATCTGTGATTGGAACGGTACAGTCTACTGTACTACTCGAGTCGTTAACTACTATCGGTAGCTGGCAGCTAGCTGGCTAATAGCTCTAGTATTACTCAGGAGTACAGCGTAATATTAATAGTACGTGGAGAAGCTACTTATTATTTATTTGTTTAGTAGTTCAGCAGCTTGAGGAAAAAGCATCTGAATTCAATCCAGCTGCCAGGAAGGCAGCCGATTTTAGAGGTACGACTGTAGGGTTGGCTTGTGCCGGATCGCTGAAAGTCGTTCCTATTCGCGCTGCGCGACTTACCGCGAGTTTCCCGCGATTCGCACAACGCGAATAGAACGAATGGCGCGACTTCACCGCGACTTCCCGCGACTTTCTTAGTTAAACTGCTAGTATTTACAAGTCGCGCAGCGCGACTTAGCGCGAGTCGCGAACGACTTTCCAAGTCGCGTAGCGCGCGAATCGAGCATATGCTAGGGTTAAGGCCTAATCGGCTGCCTTCCAGATGCTTTTGAAGAAAAAAATGTCCAGAAAGCGTCGCCACCCATGAAAGCTGGACATTGGAAGCCGGAACCAACACAGATGCAGTACAGACTGATCAGCTGATCAGAATGTTAGAATGTTGATTCGATTCAATCGAATAATCAATAATCAATCTGATGGCGAGATCTTCTTGGTTGTTCAACCCAGCCCCCTGCAGTACATACACCTGTGTACTGTATGCCATTCCGATAGCCATCGAAAAAAGAACAGTGAAAGCTGAACTCAGAGCAGGCTACTGTACCACCAAGCTAATCTGTAGCTCTTCTGTACCGTATATTCGTACAAGCCGGTACAGAACCCTGCGCCAAACAACACAGCAGCAACGTATCAGCAGTACACAAGCGCTTGCTGGTAGCTAGCTAGCCGCCAGTGCTAACTGATTGGCAAAACACACACCCAGCATGTCATCACTCTCACTGAGGATGCATACTGACTTCAGACAGAGGAGGGGAAAGTGGGCAGGCCAGGAGCTCTGGAGGAATTTAGCTTTGACGACCTCTTCGGCGTTTTTTGAAACGAACCTGAACGAACTTGAGTGGTACCGGTAGTTCTGAGTTCCGAAGCAAATGCCTGCAGGTGTTCACAATTTTGAACCCACCAAACCCACCCAGCTGGTACCAGTACAGTAGCTAGACCCTAAAACAAACAAATATTCGGGGCCGAGAGAAAAATCGGTACTAGACAGTAGACCACCGTGGATCAGAATATCAGAATGACTAACCACTGCAAGAAACAACGCGGAAGATTCCGTGGGATCAAGACTTTTACGTGTGTAAACGGACTAGCTGGTAGTGTTTAGTTGAGGGTCTACTAGTAGTAGAGAGTGGGAAGTTTAGTACCCAGTGTATTATATCTCGCATTGAAGTTGCAGTGGATGCGAAGGGTACGAAGTAGCTACCAGGTAGCTAGTCTACTAGTACAGTAGCAGAAGACCGGAACTGGTGTATTGGGTCTCTCGTGGAAGTTACAAGTGGACAAGAATCAAAGGCGAACGATGTGAGAGCGACCGTATTCCAGTGCTGTATGTAATTCCAGACTCTCAAAGTTCACAATCCTGAAACCCACCAAACCTCAGCCAGCCTTCACCAAGCAAGGGACGCCATGAGTTCTTTGCTTTCCTCGTTCTTGTTGGAAGCATTCCTGGACAGCTTTGTCATCGTCCAAGACAATGCCAAGATGCAGCCGCAGCTTTTACCAAAGGATTTGGCTCAGCCAACGCTCTCATCATCAGCAGCACCCCCATCCTGCTGGGAGAGCCTCTCAAGGGGTTCCAAGAAAAAGAGACCAGGGAAGACACGGAGGGAGCAAGTGGGAGGCAAAGCCATCTCAGACAATGCATCTGCAAGGAAATCATGCCCGCCTCGTTTCCCTCGGAGACAAATAAGTATTGACGATGATCTAGCCACCAATGAAATACACCAGAGAATGGACCCTCCACGTTTCCATCAACGACGAGGAAGCGGGGACAATGAATTGCATCCCATGATATTGGCGAAGCTAATGGACATTGATACCCCAGCATGCCCCATGGCAAGTTCAATGGGCATCAGCATCCCCACCCATGCCACGTCTGCTTAATAAGGATCAGGGCGATCCAAGGGATGAATCATTTGGGCATTTGAAACAGTTAATCTCCGTAGTAATTTGTATTTGATACATGTCAAAACAATCCAGGAAAAACATGATATTTTACACAAGACACATCTCTGGAAGTCCCCCGATTGGCGATCGTGGAAGTCGCGAAAAGTCGTTAAAGTCGCGAAAGTCCGAAAGTCGTTAAAGTCGCGATAGCAGTCGTTCTAAGTCGCGTAAAGTCGCGCAATACGAACAAGTCGCGATTCAAGTCGCTCCAAGTCGCGATTTTGTACTAGTAAAAAGCTAGTAAGGTCGCACTAAGTCGCGCAAGTCGCGAAAGTCGCGCTCCAAGTCGCACTAGTCGCGCCCAAGTCGCGATAATTAAAAATCGCGACTTTAAAAAATCGCGACTAGCGCGACTACGGTCGAAGTCGCGATATTGACGTCATCGGGCAGGTGGGTAGAAGCAACACTGAGTACTGGAGCAGCCTCTGGAGAGTTGGGCAAGATGAGTTGATGGTCCTTGCACGTGCTCGCTTCGGGGATGAGCAAACCTCCTCATAGCGCTAGATTGCATTGGTTAGGCAGTAGGGTATATGTGGTGCTAGTACCTCCGTAGTTACCGATACATTGACATATAATACTGGTAGATTGATCAACTGACTCAACTAACTAAAAGTCAGTTGAAAACTTAAAATTCGGTTTTTTACCGGCAAATACGTTTAATTGGATTGGATTGTTTGAATTGTATTGGATTGGACTAGATTGGATTCAATTAGATCCAGAAGAGTACTGTATGTTGTATAGTAAATACCAATTCAATGCAATCCAATCCAATTCAATTCAAAGCAATCCAATTCAATGCAATCCAATCAAAAATAACCAGAAAAAGCCAAAAATTGGATTTGATCATTCCTTTTCGCCCAAACTGTACCGCTGCAGGTATCCATACCTAGAGGACTTTCTTGGTAGTAGTGTGGAATCTGACCCACCCTAACTATCAGTGTTACGGTATCGAATAGAGTACACTACAGCCCTATGGCAACTTTTGCTCACCCCCTTCCTTCCTGTAGACAGTTGGAGAGGGAGATTCGATTCGTTGGGTGGTGATATAGCACAAAGAGGGCCTGCGGACAGGGAAAGATAACGTGTGCCTCTGGTGTGGAACTCTTTTAATCGTGCTTTTTAGAGGCAAGTACTGGTAGGTGCCGGCACAGGTGGCGGTGCCTGGGTGGAATGATTGAAGATTCAAACCACAACCAAGAACGCAACAACAAAGCTGAACATGTACATGTACCTCTGAAAACGAACAAAAACTACCAACCAGGTCAAAAGATCCAGACGGGACAAGAGGAAAAAGTGTCGCGGGCGGTGCTTCGAGTGGAATACGAGCTCAATTTCCCAAGGGTATGCCTGAGCGCACCCCGCAATTGGAGGGATGTGGTACAGTAGACGAAGTTTCTGACACGGGAGACGGTGACGAAGTGCAAATCGTCAAGAGCAGATCCGCGATCCCACCGTCTGAATCCCTTCCGTATCCCTCGATTCCTGATTCAGGCGAGGGTGATGACGCATCGAGCTCGGACGCTACGGGACCAGTTAGCTGCGAACGACAATATGATGCAGCCATGTTCGACTGGGAAATGGTACCAGAAGACGACGCCTGTGGCATCTTTAAGGACGATGTCGAATCCCTTGCAGGCAGCGTGGACTCGAGATTTGCCGATGCTGTCAAGTAAGGAAAACACCAAACTGAAGCCCTCGAAATGAAACAGGCTCCTCAAATAAGGCAACAAGGAGAATCGAGCACCAAAGACGATAATTCGGAGGGTTGCGCAGCAACATACGAGTGCGGCCCTTGTGTCGGCGACTTGTATTATTCTGCCAAACACATGAGAGGTGGGAAAAGGGCACTTTTTAAATAAAGGCAACCCACTAAAGAAAGATCGCTTGGATCGTCGATATCTCCGCAATCGATGTGGGGAATGGGGTTGCCCGTGCCGGGGCTCCGATTGGCGCGGTCGGGCTCAAAAGAGGGTACTCGACAAAAATCACCGAGAAGCTCGAAAGAAGAGACACGACGCGGATTGGAGAGGCTATTTAGCTAGGCATACCGTAGCCATGGGTACCGGTAGCTCTGTAGATACCGACATCACGGTCATGCTACCGGTACCAGCTGCTATTTGTCCATCTACGACAGCTTATTATTATGTACCAATTATTTCGTTCGTTCGTTTTAAAAAATAGAGAATACTACACGTTTGCGAAGTTGCTATCGCATCTTTCATTTCCGTTGTTGTTGTTGTTGTTGTTGGTATATCATACTGACAGAGTGCCCTTGCTGCTGGCAGTTTTCCCGGCACGGCGACTGTCCACCATGGCACAGTACTTGAGTGCTCTTCCAAATGCTGCTGCCGTGGCCATGGCTCGGTCCTTGAGACTACTATTACCAGCATCGTCACCGCCAGTGGTTCGTACAATATGGACCGTCATGCGACCATTGACAACCAAGGAATCCAATACGTGATCGAACATTTCCACCGACAAGTCACCCACGAGTTCTTCTTGCACCTCGCCCAATGCCAAGTTGTGCGTCAGACAGGGTCGATTGGAGAGATCCATGGTGACTTCAATGGTTTCTTCTTCATTGTTGGTAGTGTTGTTCACCGTTTGTTTGGCACACCACATACGATTCAACCCCGCCTTGGTACCCAATGCTTGTGTCAGTACCTGTCCCACGGCAATGGCCACATCTTCGGCGGTGTGATGATCGTCGACCCACAAATCACCCTTGCAATCAATGACAAGACTCATATCGGCTTCCTTGGCCAAAATAGTAAAGAACTCATCCAGAGTGCCAATGCCCGTGTGGATACTGGTCGCTTCGGACGTGCCATTTAACTTTAGGGATACGTCAATGTTGGTTTCCTTGGTGGCGCGCGATATCGAGCCAACTCGTGCGAGTGCAATGGAGTCTTTTTGATTTTTGGAAGACTTGCCCCACATGTGCGGAAAGGATTCGCCTCCTGCCATGGTCGTATTGGTCCCATCGAGCAAATTGCGCATGGCGCGTGAAAACGCCTTGAATGTGGATTCGACAATGTGATGGCCATTGTCTCCCCGTAGTTTGGTGAGTGATATTTGCAATCCCGAGGATTTGGCAAATGCTTCCCAGAATGCTTTAATGGCGGCGGTTTCGAGATGGCCAATCTTCGTGCGACCGGTCGTTTTTGGGTATTTGCCAAAGGGTGCCAATTGGTACTGGACCAAGGAACCAATGGGTTTGGAAGAAGTTGTGGTGGTGGTGGTTGTTTCCTTTTTGTCAGTAGTATTGTTTTTGTGATCCAATTTGCGTCGTTTGTTGCTGCTACCCTCGGAGGGGTCTTCCTCTTCTGCCGTCTTTTGTTGTGTGGTTGTTGTTGTTGTGGTAGTTGTTTTGGCAGGTTTGGTCAAGATGCATTCGACGAGTGCTTCGTCGAGAGGACAACAGAATCTCGAGGTGGCAGTGGTATCATCGGATAGACTGAGAAACTTGTTGAGTAGTGCCACTTGACATCCGAGTGTCCATCCGACATGTCGCAATAGAGAAGTCTGATCGGATTGCGAGAGACGGTTGGGATTCTTTTCAAAGGAATCTTTGTCATTATTGTTGCTGTTATTGGCCTCCATCTTTTGGTCATCCCCATTATTGTTGTTGTTGTTGTTAGTCTTTTTGTGTTTGGTCCCCGATAGATTGGACAAATCGGAATGATGATGGACGGTCAAGCCGACTCCAATTTGTGCATGGGAATTGAGCTGATCCATCATGTGATCCAGAAACCCAATCCCCGTATGGATGGGTTCGGGTACCTTTTTCAAGTCCACACACGCCACTTTGGTAGTCGTAAAGGACGACGTGACCGAGTTGGACCGGATGGTAGAAGAAGATGCCATGGTGGATGATTGTACGTAGTAGGTAGAGTGTACGGTAGATGGATGGATAGATGATGATATCAATGGCTTGTCTTTCGCCAAAAAGTGGTGCTGAAGGATAATGACCCTGTCTTGATGCTACCAGTACCAGTTCTATGCTTGATAACGATGGTTGTCTTGCGAAAGATCTGATAACCACTCAAGCAATCGCTCACTCAATCAACTCTGCCTCCGGTATCGATTCAGCTTTCCACTAATCTGATCTGATCTGATCTTGGTCGATTCGATTCGATTCCTGTTAGATAACAAGGATCGAATGGCCTAATAATGACTGATGAACACACTGTTGTGCTTGTTTACTCTCAAGCTCAACCCTCTCTACTCCGAGCAGCTCTGTCCTTCTGCTGATGATGGCATCCGAAATGGTTACTCCAGTGGTACAAGAGCCAAGAGCCGCTTTTGGTCGGTCATCAGGGGCAATTTACACCATGTGGGGTATTCGAACGGTACTGTACCGTAAACAGGTTATGAGACAAATCGTAGAAGGAAGACTTAAAGAAACGACAAAGTTAACTCTTTTCAATCTATCCTAAAGCACGGCTGAAACCACAGACAGAACATCCACAACCACCCAACACCCAACCGCAACAACATAACACCACAACACCAACCCACTTTCTCCTCTGCAAGAAGCACCATGAGTGACATGGAAGACGATGATGCACCCATGTCGGTTAGTCGCCGACGGCCCAACATTCTCATCACTGGTGAGTGATTGAAGCTGTTCTAGTTTGGTCAGTTGGATACCCCAACCTGCCTCCACCCCCAGAAAACCTCCCACTCATTCATTCTTCTCGTGTTTCATTCATTCATTCCATTTGACTACTCGTGTAGGGTCACCTGGAGTGGGAAAGACTTGCACGGCTGCCTCCATCGCGGTAAGATACCCTTTGTTCCTTATTCGGTTTGCCACCTTGCTTTCCTCTCTCTGATCACACATACTCTTTCTTTTTCGTTTTTCATTTCCCAGAAAACAATGGGCAGCGACATGGTCCACGTTAATGTCGGCAAATTCGCCGAAGAACACAAATGTTACGAAGGGCGCGACGAAGAATTGGATACCAACATTTTGGATGAAGACAAGTTGCTCGATCTGCTCGAAATCCAATTTCAACAATTAGCAGCTGCCAACAAGGGCATTGTCGCCGACTTTCATGTCTGTGAAATATTCCCCGAACGATTCTTTGATTTGGTACTCGTCCTACGAACCAAGACCGAAACACTCTTTGATCGACTCACGGCACGAGGATATTCCGAACGAAAACGATCCGAAAACATGGAGGCCGAAATCATGCAAGTCATTCTCGAAGAAGCACGGGCGTCGTATGCCACCGAAATTGTTCATGAAGTGCCATCCAATACGGTGGCAGACTTGCAATCCAATGTGCAACGGGCGTGTCAATGGTGTGATCAATGGGTGGCGGATCATACCTAACTTGCATACTTACATGTACATATGTACTGCCTTTAGAAACGTAAGTGAGCAAGTGTGGCCGGCAATAATATTCGATTGATTAGAGCAAGACTATTCGTTCTCGTCAAGAGCCGTCAATCTTTGCAAGAAACACAACAATACACGACTTTGGAACACAAAATGTGTTATTATTAGGATCCTTTTCCACACAGCGTTCCTGGTGTTGTTGTGCTGGTACAGTACTGGTATCGCTAGAACGCTGGAACAACATCCTCTGTTTAGCATCGTGTATAGTGGTATCGATGTGTACGGTGATACTGCAGTGGACAGGAGAACTTTGTAGAGGCAACTGAACCGTGTTGACTAATCAGACAAAATGGTCGCATAAAACTTCCTCGTCATGATGGCTTCTACCACCGTCCAAGTTTCAACCGAGGCTGGCTCGAAAAGCGCCGCTGTCATTACCGTATGAAGTGGAATCAAACATGGACCGTGGGCATGACACCATGGTTGAGGAAATCAAACTCTTCTATCATGGCATTGAAGACATGTCCGCAACTGTGTCGTGAGCATTGTAGCCAGGAAGATTGATTGCAACTTCTGTTCTGGTACGATATTTGGTATTTTGGCTGGCTTAAAACAACGCAAACAGTCAAGATCCAAGATCTACTCTAGCTAGTACCGTACTGTACTGCCTGGATTTTGATGGCGCAATGGCTGCCGTACATCGTACCAGGTACTCGACGATGAGGTTGGCAAGGTCTACAACCACCCTACAAACAATACTGCTTCTTAGTAGTCTTCTTCATCTACACATCTGGAGGGTGCAAGGGTTTTCTTCTCTACTGAGGCCAATCTCAGTGGTCCGAACGCGGAATTATCGAGCTCCAATCGCTGAGGAGTGCTCATCGCCATCGCCATCATTCAAACCAGACGTCTTTCGTATGACTACTGTATCCAACAATGACGATAAGCTAGCCATGAAAAGCTCATGGTTGTCCTGTTACCGTGGTCTTCCCCTCCAAGTGGGAGCATTTTACGCCCTTCTCATTGGAATCCTTCGTCGAACCATATTCCAACCAACATCCACCACTACCATTATTACCACTCTATGGATGGGGTTTGTGCTGACCATTTCCTTTATGGAGGCCTGGGTCAAATTTCGTGCGCCCTTTCTACCTCGGCACTATGCATTGGATGTGGGAAGGACCGTCTTTCCAGTATTGAATGCGGTGGAAGTGGCACTTTGCGGCCACTTGTGGTGGACAGTAGCCAAGAACAGTCGATCTCTGATAATGGCGACACTCATTTTGCTATCGCAAGTGATCTATATGACACCCCAATTGGTCTTGCTTGGAAAACATGTCATTGTACACGCATTTGCATCCAAAGAGCCCAGCAATTGGTCCCCATCACAACGTGACACTTTTGAGACATTGGCTGCCGACGTGAAGCAAACCAAGCGACCATCCGGCAAGTTGCATATTGTCTATGTGCTGCAAGAACTTGTCAAAGTGATACTACTTGCAACGATCGTACGGAACTTTCAAACAGGATTGTAACTATCTGTATTGCTGCAAAAAAAGGGGAAGCTATTAGTAACAGTTACTCATTTACTGTTGATCGCTGGTGTTGGGTGCAAAGCTATGTTGCTTCTCTTTACTCGAGTTCATTTCTACTTTCTATCCTTTGTGCTCCCGGCTGCTGTTGCTCAGCATGTCCACGTACATGTATTGGCTGGGCACACTACCGGCATTTCTTTGACCTCGATAGAGTGGAAAAGTTGCTGCATTTAGGATATCCCAATGGATGGGGGCCCATTTGCACATTGCTGTAGTGGCAGCTATGGATTTCAGGCCAAACCTGTGGAAGTGCATGACTACAGTTACCAAGGGGCTTCAACTGATGTCTCATTGTCTGCATCATGGTACCATTGGCACTGATGAACAGCGCTCTCTGTGTCCATTTTATTTCAAGTTCACACACCACAAGCAAGTTCACGAAGAAACGACCTTGGCCATGCATGTCATTAGGTACCCTATCTGCAAGGCACTGCAAAACTTGACGGTTTGCTTCCCTAGATCTAGCTAGACTCACCTGTTCACCACTGCAATACCAGGAAGTCATCTATTGCTATCCCAGCTAGCGTCACCCTGATGCAGCCACACGTTCTTCAAATTCCTTCCCCAATATGGCCTTGAAGCAAACATGACAATAATAAAGATGGAATAGGTCACCATTGTAAACAAGAAGAAGAACTGATCAATTCGGCGAAGTGAAACTGTGTACACCCAGCTTTCGGAGGGATCATCTTGAAGTTGTTGCTTGAAGGTAGTAAATTGTGCTGTGCCATTATTGTTGTCATTTGTCAAAGGACTTTGTGCATACCCTGCTCCTGAACTAGTTGAGATGCCTTCCTCCAAGTAACTGGCCAGGTTGTCGCAATCTACTATTGTGGAGGTGCGTTCATTCAAAACAATGGAACGGTCTTCACCTCTTGTGGATTGTTGTGGTTGGAGAGATCTGGTGGGAAAAAACTCTGATTTTGGCTCACCGTTGCGATCCTCTTCTTCGGTCTCCGGTACTTTCATTCCATCATACAGGGGATTCTGTTGTTGCTGTTGTTGTTCCGGGGATGAGACTTCTTTGTCCGCCTTGTCCTTTCGGAAAAAGTAGAGATAGCCAATGGCAACTGATTCCACCAATCCCAGAATGACCCAATAGAAACTCCAACCAATGAATTTGTCAATCCACAATCTTTCATTGCTGATGGGGACCACGCCTCCTGTCGCAATGTGCTGAGCCACAACTACAAGTGCCAAAGCCATGCCATAGCTGAGCCGTTCCCCGACTCGAAGGTCCAACAGATAGGTCCCCATACTGACATAGGTGAGAATGATGGTTGGTACCTGGGTTGTTGAATGAACAAAAAAGAGAGAGGTCAACAATAAGGATCACGAAATGCATGTATACATGTATGTCAGATTCAGAGGAATTCCACTTACAAGAAGATTGTTGACATAGTATGCTTGCGCTCGACGATAGTACAAGTTGAAATACATGACACTTCCACCAAAGGCCGTGCCACTTTCGGAGAGCTCTGGTATTGGCAAATACTCATTGAACGTTCCTTCGAATGGACCAGCTTCCAAGCCTGTCCCATTAAAGAGCTCATAACGGATTTGACTACTAGCTTGCCGCACCCAGGGTCCAACAATGATTTGACAACCCAGCACATCAAATGGAATTTGACTGAGACCGGTGAATGCAGAATACCGTGACACCACCATTCCGTCTCCACGACACCATCCCACTGCTGTCCACCAGTGCCAATGTATCGGGCATCGTCTGGAGTCCCTCCACTTGATTGTACATGTCAATATCGGGAACCCACACTTCAGTTTTTTCTTTTTCCCATCCGGCCCACAAGGAAACCGCACCGGCACATGTGTCCTCGGTCGGTTCCCATTGTAGACGTTCGTCTTTCCATTCCATCAAGAGACTGATCATGATGCGAGCCGTTCCCGTCTGGACGTCAATTTTTTCCACGGCATTGGGTGACAGTGTCACGGTGACATGAATGGGTGATCGAGGGGTGACAATGGGAGGCACCGCGGGATCGTAGTTCTCCAGTATTTGTTGTCGGATGTTGGACTCGCACTGGTAGACGGGGACTGATCCTTCGCAGCACTGCGAGTAAAAGTTGCGAATCCAAGAGTCACAGTTGTCATCCGTTAGTAGTAGAGATGATTGGGCCAATTGCTCCCACTCGCCACATGTCAGATTCGAGGGAATGCCATCCTCCTCACTACTGCGATAAAAAGGAATCTTTTCGTCAATCACGGTGGAATCATGGCAAATGGAACACATGGACGAGTTGTGCTCTTCTTGCAGTGATCTGACCTCTCCAAAGACGTAATCAGAGGGAATGGTGATGGAAGAAGTCTGCATTTCGGATTTTCTATAGTTGGGGTGAGGCGCACCGGCCAGGCAAACGGAAGGAAATGACTTCGAAATATAGAGATTTGTATATAAGATAACAATACTTAGTGCTAATTACTAAATCGCAGAAAAGTGAGGGCAAGAGATCATAGAACACCAAAAACCATGGAAGTCCACTAGAAGAGAAAAGCGAAGTCGAAGTCGATAAGTAGAAGACAAGTGTGACTGACTACTAGAAATTTACTACTAGGACGACAATTTAACTACTTCAGACATACCGAACCTGGGCAAGTGCCTCTAATAGAGCCCTCCACAATCGACCTTGGTTCATGCGTCGCCACATGAATTCAAACAAGCAGGGCTTAACGCCCTCTTCAGTTCTCTTTCTTGCAGGGACAAGCTTCTTGACACCGTTCCAGGTGCCTTCAATTGTGTTGGTGCACGCACCGGTCAATGGGTCTTTGTAATTTTCGGAGTGGTTCACTATAAAAAAAGTAGTAGAAAAGTGAGACACAGTTGTCGAAAAAGCAGTCGCGCGACTGACACCTCAACTTACCGACTTCATGCTGATACCAGAAGTCCTCCTTGCCCTCGAGATCCTCATAACTGGGGAACTTATCGCTGACGATGATGGATCCGGGCAGGATAAAGTCGGTAATAAGGGCCTCCAAAGTGGGCTTCTTTCGGTCAGGAACGGCAACAAGGAAGCACTTCCGTTCTGGTGTTCTTTCGACCCCACCAAAAACCCACACACCGTCCACGCGGTGACCTCGGTGGTACTTCCTCTTACCGAACTTAGACTCGTCAATCTCGACTTCGATGCCTATGCCACCAATCTGGTAGTTCTCCATGGTCTCAAGAACCATCTCACCGATGAGCTGTTGCGCAAACTTGAACCAGTCGGTGACTGTGTTTGGGGACCACCCAAACATGCTTCTAACAGAGGTGTAAGAGGTACCACAGATAAAAAGGTAAAGGAAGTACAGGACGTCCTTAATGGGAATTCTGCAGGTGTTGAAGAATGTACCTGCCATGATCGACTGTGTCCACCTCTTACCGTGGACTGCCTTGCACTGGCGTCTGTTGCAGTAGATCAGGTTTTTCCTGTTGGGATAATACTCTACTGGTTGTTGACACTGGACGCAGTGGTCTGGAATGTTGAGGCAACCCTCGTTAACTAAGTATTCTATGGTATTTTCATTGCTGCCGAAGACATCTTCTAGTGCCCTAATAGGGGGAATTCCCCGGTGGTCTTCATTCAGGTTGATAGCTGCCATTTTCGAATTGTGAGACCGACTGGACTTCTGCAGTTGGCAGCTGTACGTTGGTGTATTGGGGAAGTCTTTGCTGTTTGAATGTAGCAGAACGACTTCCTCTGTACTGGCTATCCATAAGTACGACTATCTTTGATTAGAAGCAAGACCGCCATGCAGTCTTCTGATGGAGTCGTTGTGACTGTTACAGTAATTCGAATATTCAAAATAGTCACCTCAGTAGCCTAGATTTGAAAATTGACTGGATACGTACAACGAAGTCCACTCACTTCCTCTGGTCATAAAATCAAGTCTTTCAAGACCAGCAATGGAAGAAGAACTCGACCAAGACCACTATCTATTTACCAACCCCTACACAGGCAAGTCGTACATCAAGAAAAAGCAACAATCTATGCAGAATTCAGCCTCAATGCCACACCAACAAGTGGTCCAAGACAGTAAGCAAGACTTCGATTTTCATGGGCTCTTTAACACCGGAGCTTCCAAGAACAGGTGTGCCGTAAAAAGACGTCCTACGGTGACAGGAAGTGTGTCTGGAAGAGCCAGTAAGACGCAGAAGACCGGTCCCGGTTCTGTCATCATGGCTTCCGTCCCTGAGCAGATCCAAGTAGAAAAGAACGACAGTGATGTCACCGACAGGCCCGAGAATGAAGAGGATTCTCTTGGAAGTGATGACGACTTCAACCAGAAGGTAAAGACCATTGTTGACGAGCACATCGGTGGTAGCCTCAACGAGTATGCCAGAAAGAAGTTCGTTAAGTCCATTCGGGATCCCATTACCAAAGCCCAGAAAGAAGCCTTGGAGCGATTGAGGAGCGATGTGGTTTCACAGCTGAATGTGGTCAACCAGAATACAAAGGATGCCATTTCGAAGACGCTCAATTTTCGAATGGAATTTGACCACCAAAAGGCTAGAGACATGAGGTTCCAGCAGTTCGTGGTGGAGAAGTTGGGCCAAATGAATGGTACCATTGAGGCCCTTGGTAGGTACCTACTACGACGTCTTGGTAGTGCCGATGGCTTGGATGACAGCAGTCTAGCCAACATTGTTGGCTTCGACAGCTACGACGGTGTTCAAGAAAATGTGTGAAGTGTGAATGGGTGTTCCTACAATCGAAGTCCTTGGAAAAAAGGAGAAGTCGTAGATTTAAGTAAAATTAGTCCCAGTTGGCCTTTGACGTCCTCGCATTTCTATCCTGACTAGTCGTTGCATGTGGATTAATTTCCCTTCTATATGTGTTATGGTACATAAGAAGTCCGTTTGTAGCCAGTAGTGACTTCATCGCCTGCATGCCCTCTCTATATTATGGCACGAAGTCCATTTTGACTCACCCCAACTATAGAAAATCCTGCATTTCTTCTCGTATTCTTCTGTGCTCCACCATTTGTCCCGTCGGAACATTCTTTATGGGTGACCCCTTGCGATGCTGTGGTGGTTCTGGCACTGACATGGCTGCACCCAGAACCAGCAAGACAGCGCTAAGAAGCAATAGTATCATCGACATGGTGGTATAACCAGATAGCTACTGGCACAGACTTGCTGTCTGATGGACTCCTTTGGGGAGTGGAAGTGGTGGCCAACAGGAGCTTGGTCGTCGGATTGATGATTCGATTCGATTGATCATTCAATCGGGTGCCGAAAATAGCTCTTGACAAACACATTACAGTAGGGAGCAGGTTTTAGAGATGGTCACATGGCGTGTCATATCGACGGAAGCCAGCGAGGACTCCCCCACTCAAAACCCCCAAAGTTTTCACTCTTTTACCGGAGGGGGGGACTTCGTGACTCGACTCCAAGAGCTCTTCAAGATCAGGACACTTCGGACCATTCTGGAGAATTCCCCGGTTTCGACCAGCAAAGGCTGCATGGGAAATGGGAGCTGCTGCGCACCGTAAGAATAAGCCGCATGACCTGTCCTTGAGATGGGCTCATAGATCCAATATCAACAATCAACACATCCGTCTTCAAACTTAACAGGCACCTATCTAGCTAGCCAGGCAGCCAGAATGTCGACCAAGGAACCCACTGGCAAAGAGAAAGGAAACGCACCGATAGAGGAAGATTCAGGTGAACCCTCTGCTGATAGAATCAATGATTCGACCATCGAGAGAAGCACTCGGCCTGGTGCAATAGAGGTGCCTAGGCACCTTGAAGATTTGGATGCCAAGTATCTCTCCAAGGTGGGTACCATCCATGAGGATGCCACGGAAAGAAGTATTCAGCCTGGCGCAATCGAGGTGCCTAAGCACCTCGAAGAACTGGATGCTAAGTATCTGTCAAAGGTGGGTACTATCCATGATACTACCACGGAAAGAAGCACACAGCCTGGAGCAGTAGATGTGCCTAAGCACCTGGAAGAATTGGATGCCAGGTATTTGTCAAAGGTGGGTACTATACATGAGGATGCCACGGAAAGAATCAGTCAGCCTGGTGCTGTAGAGGTGCCCCCGCAGCTACAAGAATTAGACGCGAAGTATCTTTCCAAGGTCGGTAGAATTGTTCATAATGACACTGAAGGAAGATTTGAGCCTGGTGCAGTAGGGGTGCCTACACATATCCAAGAATTGGATGCCGAATATCAGTCGAAGATTGTTCACATCGCCAATTTTGCCAATGTTCAGCAAGTTCAACATCTGGATGGCAAAATCCAAGGTGATTCTCCCAACGTTGTGAGCAGTGCCACTCAAATTACTGAATCTGATGCTGCAACTCATGCTTCCAGTAGTTTGGCTACTAGCAGAATTGAGTCCAACGATGACAACCAAACCAACGGCAGCGTAGTCAACTCAAGACCACTAGGAAGCGAAAGCGGAAGTGCATCTCTACCGGCTGCTCAGCTTCGCCGTTCTCGGCCAGTGATGCCGATCACGGAGCCGGGGGCTATAGCCACGCCGCCCATACCAACAAACGACTCTCTGCGCGACACAGTTGAGAACGATGGGGATGGGAGCAATTTATTCGATGATTGGAGGCACGGAGTCGTACCAACACCAACACTTCCAGAACCTGACGGGGAAGATGGATTGGTAGAAGCCACGCCTGTGGGAGACTCGCAGCATTTCCTTGTTCAAGCCAGAGAAGTTGACGCTTCGAAGTTGCAGAGTCAAGGGAGCCAAGACAAACTTCAAAAGCGTTCGCTCTGTTTTCTTGTTGCCGTATCCATGCTTGTGTTGGCTGTTAGCCTCGGTCTTGGAATTGGGTTGACAAAGCGTGACGATGACCAAACACTCATTCCGAGTGTGCCGTCCAAGGCGCCAACGCCTGCCGCAACAGACTATCCTTCCTCTGCTCCTACTACGGTTTTCGATACCCTCTTGGCTGATGTTCCGGACTACACTCTGGATAGTCTCCAGACGTTTGGAACCCCCCAATGGCAGGCGCTTGACTGGCTGTCGAACCACCCAAATATAACCTGGATGGAAGAATGGCGAAAGAAACAGCTGTTTGCTTTGGTGACTTTCTTTTATTCTTTTGATGGACCAAACTGGAGGGATGAAATTCGCAACGATTGGCTTCTCCATGACAAAAGTGAATGCCTCTGGTTTTCCAATACATTTGGAGACTTCGATGGTAACTCGTATTCGTCTTCCTTCTGGGATGAGCCTGAACCATGTGACGAATCCGGACAATTTGTTCTGTTGAGGCTGAGAAATCTCTTCCCATCATCTAACACAGCACACATTCCAAGGGAAATTGATCTCTTAACCCACATGACGGGACTCCATTTGGAAGCTGGTATCATTTCTAATGCAACATTGTCCAGCTGGCTGCCACCACAGTTTTTTCAGCTCACCAACTTACAGTACTTGACCCTCTCTGGAAGCAAACTTGGTGGGACTGTTCCAAGCCAGCTGCAGAACCTGTCAAGTCTAAAAGGGATGTGGCTTCATAGCAATGGGTTATCTGGTACAGTCCCGACATGGCTGTGTAAGATATCCAACCTGGGGGATCTCAACCTAAACGGCAACAGCTTGAATGGCGCCATACCAGGTGATCTGTGGTGCATGTCCGAGCTGTGGAGGCTGGAGTTGACAGACAACTCTCTCTCTGGTTCAATCCCAACTTTGCTTGGATCCTTTTCAAGCTGGAGCTATTCTTTGTCTTTCATAATGACCTCACCGGCCCCATCCCAAGTGAAGTAGGTCTAGCGACCAGCTTGCTTGAGTTCCGTCCATCACAGAATTCTTTGACTGGAACCTTGCCCACTGAGCTGGGGTTATTGGCCAATCTGAAAAATCTGGAGCTCTTTGAAAATGACCTGATTGGAGCACTGCCAACTGAACTTGGCGGATTGACCAATGTGACAAGATTCAGTCTTCAGAGGAACTCAGTCAGTGGGCAGCTTCCAACTGAATTGGGACTCATGACTAGCATGACACACCTCTCACTCTTTTTGCAGAATCTATCAGGAACAATCCCCAGTGAGCTAGGACTCATGAAGGATCTTAATGACTTGCACCTGTGGAACAACTCCATGACAGGAACATTGCCCAGTGAAGTGGTTGCATTGAGGCATTGGAGGGAGTGTGGCTTCCATTACAACCAATTCTCAGGGACAATCCCAACAGAGCTTGGACTGGCGACATCTCTCCGAAGACTTAGAATGATTGCCAACAAATTGTCCGGTCCAGTTCCAAGTGAGATTGGCCTCTTGCATCGTGCCGAAGATCTTTTGCTTATGAACAACTCGCTTTCAGGATTCATCCCCACAGAGATTGGATACATGTTGCAGAGAGACAGTCGCTACATTGATCTCAGCTATAACTCCCTCACTGGTACCATCCCTAGTGAATTGGGCCTGTTCAACAAATCGGATGAATTGGGGCATTTTGAGATCAAGGTCAAGGGAGTCTCGCTGCGGAACAACGCTCTCACGGGCACTATTCCCACTGAGTTAGGAATGATGAAACACCTCGAGGCGCTGTACCTTGGAAATACACTTCTTTCTGGACCCGTTCCGTCCGAGTTGGGTGAGTTGAGTGACCTAGTCATGTTGGAACTGTCCAACTTGCCTCTGTTGACTGGGTCCATTCCAGATGAGGTATTCAACCTGACTTTGAAGGTATTCAGGATTGATGGAAGCAACCAGCTTTCTGGTACAATTGCGGAAGCTTTGTGTGCTATTGAAGGATCTGAGTGTGATTTGAGCTTTGGGATTTTGAGGTATCAGCCCCAGGATCCCCGGGAGTGTTTTGTCAGGTTTGACTGCACAGATGTAGTCTGTGGTTGTGATTGCCTCTGTAGCAATGCTACTTTGTCATTCAATTCAACCGAGAGCTGAGCTAGCTAGATACGGTGCGGTAGGCACGGTTCAAGGTATTCAAAAGGGCCGTCCTTTTTCTCGAGGGTTCCATCGTGGTTTTGTTGATGATATCGAAACACCGTGGCATCCTCGACTGCTTCCGTTGTATGATTGCATAATCTCATATATTTGATCGTTTATGGATACGGTTGTTCTTGTCCAAAACCAGGGCCTGTTCTGCAACCAACAAGTAAGCAAGTTCGACCTGCCCCCAAAGACGAATTGGTCAACAATTTGGCCACCCGCGGCAAAAAATGAGCTCATTCGTGGATCAAATCACAGCCATCCATAATTGCTTCCAATCAACCACAGGAAGCAACAAAGGAGGGAGGGACCTCTGGCTTGTGGCTCTTTGCTCTTTGCTCCTCGACATACTAGCTAGTACCCAATCGAACAAAGCTTTCTTGAGAGGCAACGCAATAGGATGTCGCTATCTGGAATCCCAAAGACTTCTCTGCAGGTATGTACGAAAGAAATCATCAGCTGCCTACCGGTAGTACTTAGTCATTGCCTACCTGATAGTGCATTCTCACCACACCGCTCATATCCCTCTATCTTGTCATTGCATTCCTTTTGACGCCTGCAGCTCTATCGCGACTGCCTTCGGTTAGTCCGGTATGTAGCCCCTGGAGAATCGAAAAAGGCAGTTGCTTTGCGTTCTATTGTACGGAATGAGTTTGCCAAGAATCGCGAGGTTCAAGAAGAACAGCAATTGCAGGCTCTGCGAGCCAATGCCATTCGCGCCTTGTCGAATTATCTTTTGTTCCAAAATGCAAGCTCGGATCCCAAAGTAAAACAAGCCGTGCAATCCTTTCATGATCGACACGTTTCCTCTGCCCGAGAGACACAGAAGAATAAAGAGGACAACAATCCACAACGGTAGCTAGCTAGGCAGGATCACTTTGTGTGGCTGCTTTGATTATATCAGTAATCAACTCTCCTGAGACTGTATGGACATTTCTATGGTGCTATGAGCAACAGCTGCTGAACAAAATCAAAGGAATTGCTAATGCATGTAGTTGGCTTTCAAGAATACGAGTTTGCCTTGGATCGTTTATTTAGTTCCACAGAAGAAATCACAACCAGCTTGACTCTAAGATCCGCACCAGCCAAACCATTCACAAGCTATCTCTTAGCATCTCTTCGACACACCATTGTGGGTATTAATTTAGATGAACCTGTCACCTCAAAGACGTGAAAAAGGAAAGATACAACCAATTGGACAGGGAGGTAAACAATCTGAGAGCGAAATGCGACAACTCCAACAGGTTTCGATGGCGTTTTCGTGAGGTTTCTAGGCACATGCAGTTAGCCTGGGCTAGGGTTCATTTTTTTCGGGAGTGTTTGAGCCGGGGGCGGCAACTGTGGAGAGGTTCACAGCCATCCAGGCCTCCAGTCCCAACTTCCGGAAGGAGGGATTTTTGGCTTCCAAGCCAGTCAAAATCCAAGCCTCCCCGACCTCAAAAATGTCGCTCTTTAGTGTAACTAATAGTAGGTCACGTCGCCATGTCATGATTACTAGTACTGTATTAGAATTGCAACCTGAGTTGCCCGCCATCGTGAAGTTCGGTACGGTGCTTTTCACAATGTATCTAAACCACTGTTGGAGCCCACGGCGTGGAACTTGACTACTCCGCGGCACAAATGAGGATTTCCTCATTTAATGCACAGTGTTAAGAAAACAGGCAATCTAACATCACCTAGAAGCATGAAGATCAGTCAGCCTTTACACCTTGGCATTTTAAGACACACTGCACCAATTATACCCTTACATTTAGAAATAATTGGTACAAAAATGACCCCTCTTAGTAAACACCCAATATGACGCTATCAACTACACTATCTCAACAAAGTAAGACAATGACATTCAAAACAACATTATTGCTGACAACTACCATTCAACAACTAGGTCAATTGGTTGGATATTGACTGAGATCTGGTAACCAGAAGTTGGTGGCTTTTTGATCACAAAGTCATCCTCCAGTCATGCTCCTAGGGACGTTAAGTAGGAATTTCAAATGTGTTTCCCAAGCGTTCCGGAGGTTTTCCCCATTTTTGCTGCTTTCCTCATTTTGGCTGGGGAGTGAATGCAGCAGGATCAAGCAGTGGCTGAGAGGGAGAGCTGAAGCAAGGATACTAGCTAGTAGGACGATACTACATCATCATGGCAGATGAATCCGACGATTCTGATGAGTGGGGGATGGAAGAGCTCAACATTCCTGCCAAGAAGGACAAAGCAGCAGACGATGAAGACGCTGGCAAAGCACAAGGCGACAACGAGGATGACTGGTCGACACCACTACAGAAAGAAGAAACCAAGGAACAGCCTCCAGTCAAGAAGGAAGATGATCGACCCATGATAATAGTCGACATGACCCAAATGACAAAGGAGAAGATTCACAGTAAATTTGACCGTAACTCCGTCAACGACGCCGAGGCAGCGTCAGCACTTCGAAAGAAACTGGAGCAAGATTATGATAGCTACGCCAAAGATGCTGCTTTGCTGGGAGATGGGACCGTCATTCCATGTGGCATGTCGGTGTGGAGAGGGGCATTGACGCGACTGCGAGATGAGCGACCAGGACACTACTTTGCCCCAATATTTCCTCCAAAGAAGTAAGCCAATTCATGATACTATCATACGCCAATATAGATCACAGGATGCCACTAATCAAAACCTGCAATTATAAATTATAAAACTGTAACTAAATTGATGCATCATCTACCAATATGGAAGCGTAAAATTGCATTGTGTGTGTTGTAGTGTAGTGAAGAAAATCGTTCTAAACGGTAGCGCCCATACTGTGAACGCTCTCTCCGAATGGAAGCCGGATCTGGCTAGTTCCTGGGCCATGCCCTCCAGGACTGTTGTGGTGGTTGTGTGATCCAAAGAGGTTCATGCGGGAACCGTGGGATGAATACACGTTGGAACTGCTCGAGGAGCGAGCGTTGGTCGCATTGGAAGAACGGAGGTTTTTGGAGGAAAGCAGCATGGCCATGGACTGCAAAGACTTGTTCAGCAAGTAGTCTGATCTGTCCTCCAGATCAGAGTTGCGTAGCTGAAAGTCTTTCAGGCCCGGTCGGCCATGGTGGTTTTGCTTGCCGCGACCTCGTCGGGCCCTTGTCACAGCCTTGCCATGACCGCGATGGTGCCAGCTCACATTGACTGGATTCTCCAAGACCTTGGCAGAAGAATGTTGTCTGGTACCAAAGAAGAACCTTGGTACGCTCCCGCTGCGGCTCAACAGTTGTCGTCGACCAAACGAAGATGAACTGCTGGACGGCGTTGTCGCGTTTCGTTTGCGGAAGGATGTGCTTGTTTCCGCCGCCGTGGTGTTGGTGGCGTCCATACCGACCGTCGTTTGGATGTCGATTCGCAAATTCGAAATATCGTTCCTCAAAGCTTCGCAAATGTTCTCAAAGGAAGGTCTCTCTTCTCGCTCCGAAGTCCAGCACATGGACATCAAATGCCAGAGGGACTCAGAGACAATCTTGGATCGTAGACGCTTGGGGCGATCTCCTTTGACCATCACCTTTTTGTGATGCGACTTCAAGGTAAGGCCGTCACCAAAGGGTGTACGCAGGTAACACAAGTTCCAAAGAAGCAGTCCAAAGGAGTACGTGTCCGCACTCAATCCATACGGTTCCGAGAAGTAAACTTCCGGTGCCATCCATCTGCGACTTCCGCACATACCCGTGGCATTGTAGTCGTCTGGGAACTTGACCAAGTCCGTTTCCAACAGTTCTTTGGCCAGGCCAAAGTCAAAAATGCGAACATCACCTCGAATATCAAAAGCAATGTTCTGCAGTTTTCAATGGTGAGTTGTTGCTTGCTCTAGCTGGTATTACATTTGGATCCTGGCTCACCATTACTTTAAACCACTCACCTGGGGTTTGAGATCACGAAATACAATCTTGTTTTGGTGCAGATACCGGAGTGCCCGGGCGACATCATAGGCGGCATACAGCCGATGTAGCAACTGTCCCTTGCGGATCACCAGATCCACGTTGGACTTGCTGTCATATGCCTTGTTTCGAGGTCGTCTTGCATTGGCACCATCACCTTCGCTAACTCGCTTTTTGGGGAAGGATTTGGGAAAGTGCAACTTGGGTAGCTTCATGGCCGCGCCTCCAAAATCCATGAGTTGTCGCATTCGGTTGGGTGAGGGCTGTTCCTCCCGCCAGTCGTCGATTTTATCATCCAAAGTAATGTACAGGCGGTCCAGAACGAGCATATACTCGGGGCTTCCGGGCGTTCCTGCCGTCCCTCGCAACTTGCAAATGTTGGGATGAGACAAGCTGGCCAAGAGCGTAGCTTCCATGGCCAAGTCCATGGCCCCAATGGTACCAAGCTGATAGTCTCCGCTCGCTTCCTCAAACAGAACCTTTTGCAATAGTTCCTTGCGCAGTTGCTTGACCGCATAACGTGCCTTTCCGTCACGCCAACATCTCTTTTTCAAAACTCTCCGAGCCCGTTGAACCGCCTCGACATCTGGAACCAATTCAATGGATGCGTTATCATCACTATCATTCTTTCCTTTGGCGTCATCTTGCTCGTCGTCACCACTGTTATTATTGTTGTCGTGATCAAAAGCGGCTACTTCTTCGTAAAAGTATCCCGAGGCATCGCCCACCGACAGCAGCGGCGCGGACATGTTTCCTGATTTGGGGTTGTGCCCTCGTCGACCAGTAGTAATATGGCTCGATTCGTTCAAAAAGGCCCCCGAGTCCAGGGATGCTTTCATCAGTCTGGGAAGGCTGTCACGGCCTGCCTTGTTCGTGATCTCTTGAACCTCACGGACAGAGCCAAATTCTCCTTGACCCAGCAAGTTACCCAAAGTGATTTCTGGTGGGAGACACAGGAATAAGCAGAAGATATTAGTAAAGAGCTGGCTAGATCAGGATACTGCATAAACCCAAAGTGGGTTGATCCTCGCATCAAACGTACCATTTGTATCAAACACTGGAAGTGCCTTGGCCGGGTTGGCCCGAAAGAAGGGGGATCCAGCCGTCCTGGCATGGACGTAGTGAGCGACACTTTCCACTACGGCGTTATTCACCTGGGGCGCGGCGGCAGCAAAGACTTGAGCCACTACGGCTGCAGCATCCTGGCAGACTTCGTCGTCGCTAATATCGGTGGGAAACTGTAAGGCACTCGAGGGGCTCAGCGCTCGTTCGGCAACAACTGCCCCCTTTTCTGGTTCCTCCGTCGATAACGGTGGGCTTGATGACGAAGCCGCATCGCTGCTACCCTCCGTCACCTCGGGAGATTCACTCACTCGGGGTAGCATGGTGTTGGAATCTGGCAGCATGGATCTCCTTGAGGATGGTTGTGGTGGCTCTTGGGGTGGAGATTCTGCGAGAGCTGTCATGGTCAATTCCTTCTCATAATAGTCTAGTGTTGGCGGTGAATGAACTTGTGTGGGAACACCCTCTTTCATGCCATCCAGGACAGCCGTGTGCTCAAGCTCTATCGATAGTCACCCAGTGGTACAAGTGTATGATACCGGTGGTCGGACTTGTACCGGTACTTGGGAGGAAGCGGGTGTGTGAAGCTCAAGGGGCAATCTAGCTCTAGCTAGCAATCGGGTAGCCAACAACAACTTTTAAAACTCGACAACCACTGCGGAATGCTCAGCAACATCGTCAGGCCAAAAGCAACCAGGAACTGCCGAGTTATCGTTAACAACGAAGCAGGAAGTTTGGTCGTTTTGTAAGCTTGGACAGTGAAAAGGCTATGACATACGCTGTGAAGAAGTGGGAGCGGGCTCGGCTGTTTTACTGTACGACTGTACGCATCAGTTACCCCAATGTCCAAACAACTTATAATACTTGAAGGAATCGTACAATTGTACAATTAGCAAGCCGAGTAAATCCTCATTATTCTCTTCTTATTCTTTGATGTACCGGTACGTGTGTAATAAATCCTCCTTTGTTCTTATTCTTTGATTTCCTTCACGCTTCACGCGACAAATACCTTCTGAAGATTTATTGAGACACACTGCACAGGGACCAAACACTTATGTAGGCACACCAGTCACCGTAGATTTAAAGATCTTTCTTAAAGCGGGGCTACGGTCGCTACGGTACTGAGCTGCTATTAAGCTATTAATACTGTATTCTGTATTCTTAGAATTGGTAAAACGTTTTGGCAAGGACTCTAAGTTTCTGTACTTTCAAAGGTTCAAAGCTTTGGCTACAGGAGAACTGTCTCTGGTAGATCAAGTAAGTAGACAAGCCTTAGGCCTCGAAACAGCTGCTTGGTCAATCAGCCTCCGATGTTCCAAGTATTTACGGTGGCGGTGCAGGTACATGTGTGGTACGTGGGTACCGGTACGTGGTACAGGTGTACGACTAGCACAGTGGCACATTAATTTCGGTCAAACGAGAAACGATCACAAAATATTTGACAATGGCTGTCAAAGCATTACTGTAGCTCTTGGCTCTTGGTGAGATGTGGCTAACCTCATTCGGCTCGTACCAGGTAGCTGCAATGCAAGAGTACTGTACTCTAGAGTATTCTAGACAGAGGAGAAGCTCCGCTGCGGCGAGGAATACATTATTGAGCCGGAAAGTGGAGGGTATTCGCACCTCTAGTTACATTTAGCATTTTGCCGCAAGTTGGAAATTAACGGATGTTCTCAAACACTCGTAGCACCTCAGACGGTACCGGTATCGAAATGGTGCCAGGGGGACTTGTGAGGTGCGGGCAACCAAGGCTTTCTTGCTTGATCAGGTGCTCGTGCACTTCAAAAACTCCCAGAATGCGCAGTGCTGTGCAACCAGTAGAACCAATTTTGTTCTGCAGTTGTACCAGTGTTCTCGGGTCTTTGCTACTGTTGCCATCTACTCCGTGATGGTACGAAAACGGTATGGTACGGCAGGGGCCTTTGTAATAACACAGCAAGGCTGTAATGTCTTTGTACCGTTCTTACCCCGTGGGAATAGATACCGTCGGAATAACGGCCGCTAAGGCCGAAATTTAGCTTTCGAACGCTCAAGTTCATCTCGCATCACCGTCCTGAGCAACATTCACATCTTTGTCTTCCAGCAATGTACCATGGCGACGGCTCTAAAAGAGCGACGAACCAATATCCATGATACGGCGGTTGCTGTCCATCGAAAGCCGACAGTAGTACACAGCGCTTCGGTTCCTCTTCAAGCCAGCGGTGGCAGCGGTGTGCAGCAGCGAAGAAAACGGGCGGGATACAAAAAATGGGTAAAGACTCTCGTGGTTTGTGGCATGGCTGGTTTGGTCATGATGCGCTTTTCATCTTCAATGATGCCTACAATAAGACCTGAAAGATTGCTGAAAGCGGTTGATGAAGCAGGAAGGATTGGAGAGGCTGGGGTCCAGGAGGATGCATCTGACGACATGCTGATATCCTACGTGGAAGCAATGGCAGAAGACAAGGAATCGTCGACGCCTCCTACATTGAGTACATTTGCGAAAGAGAATGATAAAAGGGTAACAAGATTTACAAAGACAACCAAGGCACAACCAAGGTCCTCCAAGTATGCTAAAAAGTCTATGAGGCCGCGCATTCGAACGAACACTAGGGCCGCGTCACGATCAAGAACCATTCGTGGCAAAAGGCCATCTGAAGATGAGCGGCGACTTCAGAATGAAGAGAGGGGGGTAGAGTCTAACAGAAGAGGATTGAATGTGTTCGAGGGACAAGTTGAACCGTACAAGGGTGGGATGAGCGGGATGGGGGGTGGAGGTGGAATGGGGGGTGTTGATGACGAGAAGATTGTAGAGATTATCGACACGGCCTTCTTGATTGGGAATACAATTTGGAGAAACGTTCAAACATATGCACCACAATGTCTGCCTCAATCAACGCCTTCGCCAACAACGGGGCCAACCCTACCCCCAACACCAGCGCCAACAGCTAGTCCCAGTGTTTCCCCCTCGGTGTCTCCATCACGCTCGCCCAGTCGTTCTCCTTCACTCTCACCTTCGTTGTCCAAAATACCGTCTTTCACACCAAGTTCAATCCCCTCGGCCAGGCCAAGTTCCAGTAATGTGCCTTCGTCGTCTCCGAGTAGGAGTCCAAGTCGCTCGCCATCGAGCAGTCCAAGTACAGGCCCAACAACAGCGGCGAGTAATTCACCATCAAATATCCCATCAAGCAATCCAAGCAAGAACCCATCCAGCTTTCCCAGCATTGTTCCCTCAACCCTCCCATCGAAGATTCCAAGTAGCAATCCGTCAACATTCCCCAGCCTGTATCCATCTTCTGTCCCATCAACAATTCCCAGCGGGACCCCATCAACTATTCCATCGAGCATTCCCAGTAAAAACCCATCATCCATTCCGTCAAGCGTTCCTAGTAGCGTACCCAGTTTGGTTCCATCAAGCATTCCAAGCTCTATCCCCTCCACTGGTTCAAGCGCACCAAGTATGGTTCCATCAAGCATTCCAAGCTCTAACCCCTCAACTATTCCAAGTAGAATACCGAGTTCGGTTCCATCAAGCATTCCAAGCTCTAACCCCTCGAGGGTTCCTAGTAGCGTACCCAGTTCGATTCCATCACGCATTCCAAGCTCTAACCCCTCAAGGGTTCCTAGTATCGTACCCAGTTCGATTCCATCAAGCATTCCAAGCTCTAACCCCTCGAGGGTTCCTAGTAGCATACCGAGTTCGGTTCCATCAACCATTCCAAGCTCTATCCCCTCCACTGTTCCAAGCAGCGTACCAAGTTCGGTTCCATCAAGCATTCCAAGCTTTAACCCCTCGAGGGTTCCTAGTAGTGTACCGAGTTCGGTTCCATCAACCATTCCAAGCTCTATCCCCTCCACTGTTCCATCCAGTGTACCGAGTAAGGTACCATCAAGTGTTCCAAGCTCTATCCCCTCGAGGGTTCCTAGTAGTGTACCGAGTTCGGTTCCATCAACCATTCCAAGCTCTATCCCCTCCACTGTTCCATCCAGTGACCGAGTAAGGTACCATCAAGTGTTCCAAGCTCTATCCCCTCGACCGTTCCAAGTAGCGTACCGAGTAGCGTGCCAAGTATGGGTCCTTCCGCTGTAATAGTACCGGTAGGGGGGCGTAATGCCATCCTTTTTGATAGAGCCCAAGCGAACGGTTTGGATTTGTTCAAAAATGCTCAAACAGATAAGCCTACCACTCTTCTCGGTGATCCTACCACTATGGAACCATCTACAGGTGAACCAACTATGGAACCAACCACTACATCCACAACCGAACCAACTAGTGAGGCGACTACGAGCATGGAGACCAATGAACCAACCACGACACCGACAACTACACCAACTCCTGAACCGTCTTCACCGAGACCCGTAGAGGCAATGACACGACAGGGAACTTTTGATGGAAGCTTTGGCAACCACAGGCCCATCAAATCAATGACTCAGACACGACATGGAACTTTTGGGGGCAGGTTCGGCAACAATATGCCCCTTAACTCTAGGGAGGAAAGAGAGCAGAACATTATAATGGTTGAAAGGAGTCAAGATGAAGAAGAAGAGGAGGAGGAAGAAGACGATGTCGAAGACGACACTGAGGAGACATCCTTGAAGTCACATCATTTCCTTGATAATGGAGAGGACTTTGCTGATCTTTGGGGCTCTGGAGATGGTTGATTTGCTCAAATACGGGTGCAAAAGGCAATAAGGTCCAAGAGTAGCTGAAACTGTGAATGTGACTGCAGAACAATCGTCCATCCCCAGCTTCCACTACCTTAATTGACTGCATTGTGACTCAGGCTATACAGGTTGTCATAAAGGGGGGGTAAACAAGAACTATGAAGCTCCACCGTCGCAGCGGAGGATGTGGTGTTGAGCAGTTTTAAAGATAGACGTAAACCCGTAGATAGAGGAAACTATTGGCATAACTTGCTCGCACTGTTAGCTGGCTTCATACGGTACATAGGCGTACGGCAGAAATCCCCACTATGAGGTACAGTAGTACCTTGATGCACTAAGCTAGCTAGTCGGATGCTGCCATGCAATGCCACTGCGGTTTTACAGTCGTACAAATGTTGAGTGAGCCTGAGCTGTTGAGTGCGGTTTTGCTGTGACCGCAGTGCCTCCACCGTCATTGGCACCGTGGAAAAGGCTGGTTCGAAGCGTGGAAAGTGTGCCCTCGCTGATGCGATAAATTTAGCCTCGCTCGTTAGACCAGCTTGCGTCCAACCGCCAAGGCTGGAGCACCCCTCGGTTTAGCTCTCGACACAATGATCCGCCGCTGTTGATATCCATTGCCGTCATATCGTATCGTTTGGAAAGAGTCAGAGGAGAGATCATCGTCATCAAGAGCATCCAGTTCATAGTATCTATCACAAGAAGTAGTCAACAAAGCACAAGATGATTTTCCGCCAAAAGCTCCAATTTATGCTACTGATCTTCTTTTCATTCGTGGCATTTGCATCTTATCATGAAGGCAGCACCGTGTGGCTCCAGTACTTGATGCTGTTGACCATGCTGATGTTCACGCTTGTCTTTGATTTGGCCTTTATGAACGAGTCCATGTTCATCTTTGATCCAGATGCCGAGAACTGGCGAAGAAAGACAGAGGCTTTGTCAAGCTAATTAATTGGAAGATTTGATTCGTCAATTCGCTGGTTGGAGAAGGGTGATGGAGGAGGAGGACGTTGGAGGTCTAATGGAAACGAATGGAAAGAGAGAATCTCGTCGCAATATGGAGAGGAGGGTCCATGTTACTGAACAGCGTGGAGGATGTTTGGCGGAGCCTGAGGGGGCAAAGAGTCCGTGATCATTGTCGCGGAAGAGAAACCTAACTGCTACGAAAGCTTATGCAACAATTTGCTGCCTCTTTCAAGCATCTGAGGGATGGTCTTTCTGCAGAGGTCTATCTAGTTCCAGCAGTAATAGTGTCATGATTTTATTCGCATCTGAGTTTTCTGTACAATCTGCTTTCGTCTCAAAAAAACTAGAAGTCCAAGTTAGTGTGATACCACAAGCACACGGCCTAGCTAGCTACCAATGTCTGGAGCATTTCCGTGGTAGAATTTGGAGGCCACGGAGTTGTCGTTTATCCAATGCCACCAAGTGGCCAGCTCTGCAGCTGCGGGTTGATCGATTTCTCTTTTTCTAGCAACCTGGTACCGTTAGGCTAGCATTCATGATCAGCCAGTGAAGTGCGCAACACGCCTTAGTGTTAATGGATTGCTATGAGAGGCGGAGGCCCTACTAAACTCATGCTTTTGTCGCTCATAAGTATGGCCATACCTACAGCGTCATCCTGCAACAAGAGTTGTTGGCCAAATCATTGTAGATCATAATTTGCCTGCCGGCAGTGTCTTTTCCCACTCTTCAACGCCAAATGATGCTTCAACAGATTCAACAGGGCCGGTACGGTACGAATGCGTGTGAGTTGTGTAGTCATGGTCTGTTCTGCTCTACCGTACCGTACGGTCGCTAGCTAGTAGAGGACTGTAGCTAGCTAGAACACCTGCAGTTCTTGGATTTCTAGAAGGGGTTGAATGGACATTGTGGCCACTGGGAGCCACCTGCGGATTTCCAAGGCTGAGAGAGTCTTTGCCGTCTCCTTATCCTTGTCTACTCGAGCGGCTATTGCAGCGGATTGTCGCATTCTTTTTCAGGGAATTACATGGCCACAGATGAGCGATACATGAGCAACAGGAGTAGTGGATACAAGTCCCTCTCAATGCGGTCTTTTCATTTTCATTTCACAGGCTACCATTTCCAGAAGCAAAATCAACGCAAGCATAGCATAGCATCCATACCATCACTGAACCTCACGCTGCGCTTGTTGCAAATCTTCTGCCGGTGCCAGACTCAAATAGGCATCCAATGCTTGCAATAGTCGCTTGAGAGGCGGCAACAAGTCCTCCCAGCTATCATCTGCCACCACGGTCCTCAAAGCACTTCCCTCCTTTTTGGCAGTCTTGCCGGCAAACTCCCACTCTACCAAAAAGTCGTCCCACGCCACCCACGCATCATTGCGAGCCCCATACTGCAAGGTTTGCTTGACTGGCAAATCGTCTTCGATCTGTGGACGACCAGGACCGTCAAATCCTTTAGTATAGTAGACCAAAAAGGCATTTTGATCGACAAATTTCTGCTTGTACGAAACAGGATCCGAATAGGCATCCAAGAGCTGCTTAAAGGTGGTTTCTTCCCGAGGGACAATGGATGTACTGGGAAGTGCCAGGCTACTAGTAGAGGCATCCTTGTTGTTGCTGTTGAGTAGTTGCTGTTGTAGTATTCCCAAGGATTGTCGCATCCTGACAATGGGGGTCAGCGTTGCCACGGTCCCAGTATTGGTAGCATCGGTTCCGGTGGTCAAGGGAAGATTACGAGCATGACTTGTAGATGGTGTAGTAGCCAGCAGCAGCCAAGATCCAGCTCCTATCCAAGCATGTCTCAATGCTTGTCTCCTTGTAGCAATGGTTGTTTCGCGAGAGCTTTCCTGCGCTATCGAGCATTCTGGATCAGTTTCTCGAGATTCTGATACAGCATGTTGGACACTACTCCAATCGACAAATACTGTGTTGCGACGCAGAAATCTGCTGCTAGTAACAACAATCAGCGGAAAACCTGACGTGAAGGCTCCAGAATAAAGAATCAACGTGATCCAATGGAGGATGTGATTCTTCGACCTTATTAGTGTTGACGGCATCCTCTTTGATGTTTGGTTGGTACATGTACAGTAGCGAAAATGACCTGTGGTAGCGATTTATGACTATCCAGTTACCAGATTACTAAAATCAACCACAACAACCAAGTAGTAACACACACAACACTATAGCCAACCTCTTTATCAACACCACCATCATCAGCCTTTTTCGGCTTATCAGGCGTGGAAGCTACTAGAGAAGACAAGCGAATCGGTGTGCGACGACACAGAAGAAGAAGAGCCGTTCGTTCGTTCGAGCGCCATTGTCGCGATCGGCCGTTCGACAAGCACAAGAAGAAGAGCTACGTTCGTTCGTTCGTTCCGTTCGAACACCATTGTCGAAGAAGATACCGTTCGAAGCAACTGCTACCAAGCTATCAAGCTATCGTTCGAACGACGACGAGAAGAAGACGACGCGACGCTACTGTAGCGCCATTGTCGTGATCAGAAGATAGAGAAGAAGAAGAAGGAGTTTGCTAACTCGACGAAAAGATACCTTTCGTTCGTTCACTCGA